>CAXHKU010000245.1:130000-182699 GCA_964017125.1 Flabesymbios commensalis
TTAACTTTTATTGGTAGAATAATAATATGTTATCGTCTAAAACCATGCATACGATGGAAAACGCACACGTTATAGGCCTATAGCTACAATACAGTAGCTTATAAGAAAACGATACAAAATAAATAACAAAAACCCATCAGAAATCGGTCGTGGTGGAAAATCACCTGTCACAAACGAACTTCACCTGCGACGGGCGGACAAAGTAATAGCTGTCATTTCAGATGTAAGCTGATTAGCGACGCTTATTGAAATTCAGCGATTATAGTGTCAGGTGAACTGAAGGCTACAGCTTTGTCTAGATCAGTTGTACTGGCTGCACTGTGCTGATCCCCGCGAAGGAAGGGGGTGGTGAAACAATCCCACATTCAGTTGTCCTTCTCCTACTACGCCCTGTAGGCTGTGGCATGTTGATTGTGTATGAGATTCACCACCGTTATTAGGACAAACATAATATCTGTCGTGTACAGGAAGACAGCAGTAAATGCTTACTTTGCAAGTGAGCAGTACTTCTGTTTGCTTTTGATTTGCAATAGTAGCTGAGGGAATGCAACGAATAAAATAATATCCGTACAAACTAACCATTCGTATATGTGAGACGAATTCGCGGACAAAATTCGACAAATGACTGTTTTATCTGTACTACAAGTCAAAAGATAGTAATTAACCCTTTCTGTGCGGGTACCGACTTCAGGCGTCAAAGCTGCCGTCTATAAACGTCAGATTCTGACGTGTAAAGACAGTCCCCACACTGAAATAGTAACCTATTTATAATAGGTATCTGTATTCAAATGATGAATAAAAAGAACGTATTTGCCACATTTTAAATGTTAGATAGTTCTACGTCTATTTTGAGCTCCTGCGGGACTAGACGTATCTCCCCGGACCTGCCTGGCTGATTGACTGAGCTGCTTCTCAACAGAGGCTTGCTGTTGTTCCTAATGATGCCGAGGATTCCCCTAAAAGCCAGGGCCTGGTTCAGCCATTCAGGTATTGTGACCCCGATAATTGCATGACGAAGAGACCAGCTCCGCCATGCAAAGGCCAACAGCAGTAACTGCTTGCTTGATTAGTAAGCAGTTACTGCTTTTTGCCTTTGCACTACAGGACTGCTTTTATTCGATGATTTATTCATGCGGTATGTGCCCTCCAAAAACAAGTATATTTCAGGTACGATAATGTTTTTCGGGAATTATTAAGCGTTTGCTAATATCATTATTTGTCTCAAACAGAACTGTTGATTTGCAGCTGTAAATTTACTCTTGTAAATACAGTGTACGTACAGTGTATGAAGGTGTTTCCACATGACCTGGAAAACCCTGTATTCCAAACCAAGCTGGAAAATCAGGAAGTGTCAGTGAATTTTTAAATTCTGTAAAAATTCATGGAAAAGTCAGGGAATTTCCCAATATTAGTTGTGACCGCTTATACTATTTACACAATGCATAATTGTAAATCGCACGCATGACCAAAAAAAACACAATGAATAATGTAATTTAAACATAAGGACAATCACATGAGAAAGGAACGGTGTGTGAACGATAATTATAAAACAATATTTTTTTACCATGCACCCACACAAAACATGGCTATTTGCGTTTTCTATTGTCAATATCACATCTTTCATTCACTGAAGAAGGTGCTCCGTTAAATGGAGAACGCCGGATACCGCTTCTGGGAATTTGACAATCACGAGCGGATTATGGCACTCGGCTCATCCACACACCCGCACAGTAAAGATGGCTGCCATCATTACTCTCCTGGCGTGAATCCAAATACGTGCAAAAACATCACAGACAATTTTCTTCCTGCTCGGCACGTCGAGGCAATCTGTTACTCTGCCGTGGCCATGTAACAAAGCAAAGTGAGCAAAATGTTCAAAGTCCTAAGCTTGGCTGTGGGTCAGATACCCTTGTTGGCGTCAGTTGACATTTCAATTTGCCGTTTATTGATGATGGATTCGAGGGGGTCTTCTATATCTGTGTACACGGATTGTGTATACGTCACCATCACGCTGCTACGCAATGCCAAATGGCTGTAACTGCTTGTTTTTCAATTAAGCAATTACGGCCGTTTGGCATTGCAGAGCACAACAGGAGGGACTTTTATCTATAAGAAAAGTTAGACACAATGTACATGGCTTTCAGTTATCAAATTGTCCACATAATGCTTTGCTGTGAAACATACTTAGTGTTTTGTGTTGCTTGGCATCACTATTAGTCTAGTAGGAAGAAGGGGGTGTTGTGCACCCCCGGAAATCAATTTCTAATTGATGTTTCTAGATCGGAAAAATACCATAGAAAACGATTTGCTATGTTAAAAAGTTGACAAAATGTCCCACATACCATTTTTATGCAAATTAGTGACGCCATTACTGGAAAATATATATTTCGCCATATCTCAGCTAATGGTGCACATAACTCAACAATTAAGGTGTCTAACCCCATGTTTTGAGGGTCTAAGAGCATTATAAAACTATTTTTGAAGTGATAAGATGTGTCTAAAAGATGCTAGCGTGCCAAATATCTCCGCCATTAGCGAAAAATCTAACTCTCCCATATCTTCGCGGATATCAATGATAAATGCATTACGCCTATGGTCATTCATTCATTCATTTATTATGCGGCCATAAAGCGTCCAGACCTATGTTCTGATGCTCAACGAATATAAAAATACTAATATTCAAGAGATCAGATATGTACGAGGCATGTGATAGTGTGCACATTAGTGCCATCATTAGCGTATGAAAACTGATAACTGTACGCGTTATTTATCTATACCTGTTGTATTTCTCAAGGTCCAATAACACCATAACAGAGTAACACTATGTCCTAGTACACGACATGTTGTAGAATGTATGCTAGGATGCACATTAGTATGTCCTAGCACATATTAACACTATGATGTGTCGCAGTACATACAAATGTTGTAGAATGTATACTAGAATGTATAATAGCACGTTCTACCAAATTTTAACACTATGCATTTTTTTAAACATTTGGTGGATAAAATTGCAATTATCCGTTCCAAATTTCCATATAAAGTACATAATATTCCATCAGTGCAAAAAATACAAAAATTAGATCCAAAATGAACTCTTTTGAGCCTGCGACAGAAGATGAAATTAAAAAACTTATTTTGAGCTCATTCCTACAAATGTGCTGAAATATAGTCTTGATATATTAGTAACTACCATCACTGATATAATTACCATTTCAATGGGCACAAGTACATTTCCTGAAAAAATCAAAGAAGCTCATGTAAGACCACTACTTAAAAAAACATATTCACAAATTAACTGAAAAATTACAGGTCTGTATCCTACTTGAGTTTCATTTCCAAAATATTAGGAAAGGTAGTAGCCGATTGGCTGCAAGCTCATATAAAAAAAAATATCCGTCTAACTAATCCATTACAATCAGCATACAGGAAACATCATTCTACAGAATCAGCTCTACTGAAAGTACAAAACGATATCATTATTAGTATGGACAAAGGTGAAGTTACAGCTCTGACCTTGATTTCGACACCATTGACCATGCTACATTACCTAATTGACTTTCAGATTGGTATGGATTATCTACATATGGGCAGGGTCTAATTTGGTTTTCTTCTTAGTTGCAAAGTAGGCACCAATCCGTAAAAATTGAAGACAGTCTGTCAGATAAAGTCACACTCTCATATGGAGTTCCACGGGGCTCTGTGCTGGGACCAGTGATTTTTATCCTATACACTAAACCACTCAACACTATTATCTCCAGTTTTGACATAAACCACCATCTCTATGCCGATGATACTCAAATGTACATGTCTCTATCCGTTTCCAACACACACTAAGGAATCCTCTTGAGAAGTTGCAACATTGTGTAATGGCCGTGTCGGCCTGGATGACAGGGTCTAAGCTGAAGCTTAATCCTAGTAAGACAGAATTTCTTCTCAATGGGACCAAACTTCAGCGAGAAAAAATCTTAAATAATTACCCATGCTTAATTCTAGGTCAAGAGACAAATCCATCTGCATCAGCCAAAAATCTTGGTGTAGTATTCGACAGTAGCCCGGATTTACGAAATGACATATATCAAAAAAGACATATACAGTATATCCCGAACATGTAGGGCATGCTTCTATCATATCAGTGACCTGTGTCGAATTCGAAAATAACTGTCCTTAGATCTTTCCAAACAAATTGCAGTGGCACTGGTCAGTAGCAAGTTAGGGACGCACCATTAGATATCTGGGGGGGGGGGGCTAGAGTTTTGGTTGCTTGCAAACTTTTTTTTTACCTCCGCGAGAAAATCGTTTTTTTGGCGATCAACCTACGACAATTTTTTTTATGTCTCGTCGAAGAAATGAAATATCTTTTTTTTGTCGTATACTTTCCCTATTATGTACGTTAACATTTGGTGGTTTTTCTGGTCAACATATTTTTCATCAATTTCGACAACAAACTTTTTTTTTCTGCCTACATTTTCAACAAACTTTTTTTCTGACTTTTGTGGCGACAAAGTATTTATTTCGATTTTTTTCTACCCCCCCCCCCCCCCCAGATATCAAATGGTGCGTCCCTCAGATTATTGTGACTCAATTTTCCAAAATATGCCAGAAAATGATATCGCGTTAAGAACTGCCTTGCAGGAGTGGTAGCCAAGGCCCCCATGTTTTAGTTGTTCCGTTCCTACTCTAAAACGATTACAGTGGCTTCCTGTCAAATTTCGCATTAATTTTAAAATATGCACGATAACTTTCCGAACCCTTAAAGACAACCAGCCTGCATATCTGGCTGACTTACTTGTTTGTCCGTAATGCTCAAAATATCTACACTACTATTTCAAATCGATTTGTTGGTCATCGTATAAAAACTAAGACTGGGTTTAAGAGCTTTCTCTATATTGGGCCCAGCCTAATGGAACTGTGCCTGTGCCAATGCGTGGTGCCGAAACAATTTTAACATTCCGGAAATTACTTAAATCTCACCTATTTTATCTGGCTTCCCCCCCTAGCTCCTCAGCAGCCTGGCTCCCTGTTGACGAACCTGCTTTGGTCTCGATTATGACACATGATCACGCTAAGGATGTGTGCTCCTCTGAGCTCAGTCCGCTGAGTACGTGATATGTAGAATGTTTTCTAGAATGTATGCTAGAGCATGCAGCACTTGCAACAGAACAGTTAAGACTGACAAGATGATTCTGAAGGGTCCAGTCCAACAATTTACTCATCACTTTCATCGAAACTCATAATTATCATCGTATTCTTCATAATCAATCTGGTCATCTCCTTCCCGATCTCCAACATCCAGTCCTGCTAGGACAGGACAACATGATCGCAGTAGTTTCCAGACTCCCAGGTCAGTCTTCATCCACCCCTGTTGTTCCTAGTACATGCACGAAGCAACCCGGTGGTTCACATGCTGGATGTGTGGCTCCAAAGCAGACTGGTCCGGGGAAGGCGGGCCAGGTCGACTCTGGACTTGGAAATTAACTTCTTTTCATCTCTCACCATCTTGTGGGGCAGCTTGACATGGACGGCTTTCACAGAAGGTTTACTAATGTGTCCGTACACCAGATATGTATGCCAACTGCTCGCATGAGGTTTGACACTTGACATCGTCACCCATTTGCCTGAATGTTTTGTAGAACCTGGTATTCTTTTCCAGCTTTTTAGGTGGCCCCACATTTCCCTTGCCTTTGAATGAGCTGGTTCAATCCTCTCCACTGAGGACACATTAGCCGTGGGGAGTGGCACAGTACGTTAATAGTCTTCTCCGAGAGACTCAGCCACGTCAGGTAATTGTATGTTGATTATCTGTCTGTGCTTCCCCGATCCTGTGTCACACAGTCATATTGATTGAATGGGCATGATGCAGTAGAATCACAAATATGTCTGGTACTGCCCCTCCACTTGTATTTTGATAAATTGAAACACTTGGCATGACTAAAACAAAATATTATGGTTATAGACAATGTAGTAGCAAGACTAGTAACATAACACAATCTTACCTCGCTATCTGTTGTAACAAATTGATGAATTCTACCCTCCACAATGAGGACTGCGAGATGATTATGAAGGGTTCAGTCCAAACATTTACTCATCACTCATCACTTTCATCGAAACTCATAATTGTCCTCGTATTCTTTATGATCAACCTGGTCATCGCCTTCCCGATTATTAGCATCCAGTAGATCAACCAGCGAGGTTGTTAGGACATGACAACACGATCACAGTGGTTCCCAGACTCCCAGGTTAATCTTCATCCACCCCTGTTGCTCCTCGTACATGCACCCGGTGGTTTACATGCTGGATGTGTGGCTCCAAAGCAGACTGGTCCGGGGAAGGCGGGCCAGGTCGACTCTGGACTTGGAAATTAACTTCTTTTCATTTCTCACCATCTTGTGGGGCAGCTTGACATGAACGGCTTTCACAGAAGATTTACTTATGTGTCCGTAGATCACATGAGGTTTGACATTTGACGTCGTCACCCATTCGCCTGAATGTTTTGTAGAACCTGGTATTCTTCTCCAGTTTTTTAGGTGGCCCCACCTTTCCCTTGCCTTTGAATGAACTGGTTCAATCCTCTCCACTGAGGACACATTAGCCGAGGGGAGTGGCACAGTACGTTAATAGTCTTCTTCGAGAGACTCAGTCACGTCAGGTAATTGTATGTTGATTATCTGTCTGTGCTTCCCCGATCCTGTGTCACACAGTCATATTGATTCAATGGGCATGATGCAGTAGAATCACAATTATGTGTGGTACTGCACCTCCACTTGTGTTTTGATAAATTGAAACACTTGGCATGATTAAAACAAAATATTATGGTTATAGACAATGCAGTAGCAAGACTAGTAACATAACAAAATCTTACCTAGCTATCTGTTGTAACAAATTGATGAATTCTACCCTCCACAATGAGGACTGCCCTATTTGTTCTGTCCAGCCTGGAAGCCTGCTACGTCTCAACCTCTCCTGCGCTTTGATAGACCCAGGGTGATAGCTGTCAGTCGAGATCGTCTGATCGAGAATCTGTATGCATATCTCACATCCTGTATGAACAAATCGTCAACTCCTTGGGGTATGGCAGATTGTCTGGGATAGCGTCTTCCAGAAGGTAAGCCTAGTCAAGGAGGGAGACTTTGTTGATTTTCGAGGAAAAGCCATTTGGTGACCCAAGCCAAGGAGATACAGCCATAAGTCATGAGTTCTTCCAAGTCCAATGGTTCGTTCAAATTGTATGAGGAGCGGGGATGCCAGGTTGCTTTGCTCCTGGTACTGGATGACTTGAGATGATAGATCCACATAGTAACACAGGCTCACACAGCTTAACATTTGAAAAAAAACAATGAATATAGTTGTGAATGGGATTTTAGCTGATTACCTTTCCCTGTGAGGAAGTGATGTTGATCTTGTTGTTGTCAGCTTTTCAGAAATGAGTTCCATATTGTCGAATCTTAGTGGCCACCATTGGTATTGTGAAAGCCCACAGAATGTTACGGCAAAAACGACAACGACATTCTGGTACTGATCTGCACTTCCAAGAATTTAAGCTTGTGCAAGAGCATCAACAAGAACGATAACCAAACTGTGCAGAAGCCAAAATAAAAAGTAACATGTGTGCTCTTTGGGAATTTCTTGAATTTGACATGATTTTTATTGGGTTATTCTGTAGCCGTTTCAGCAGTTTCTCAGCTTGATAGTTCTGATCCATCATAGCCATTCGGTTATCCAACATCGAGCAAGTGCAATGACAATAGCAAGAGAACCTCATATGTAGGACAACATGTTCTCCAGTACGAATACAAGTGCCTTCTCATGGACATATCAGATCGCTCTGAAAATAGTTTTCCTATGTTCTTTGACCCTCAAAACATAGGTCTGGAAACTTGTTATACTCAGTTATCTTTATTATTGGCTGAGCTATGGCGAAAAATAGACTTTTCGTTAATGGTGGCAATATTTTACACAATAAAGTATATCAGACACATCTGATCACTTCAAGAATATTTTTGAAATGCTCTTGGACCCTCAAAACATGGGGTTAGACACCTTAATTGTTTTGCTATGTGCACTATTAGCTGAGATATGGCGAAATATACATTTTCCAGTAATGGCGGCACTAATTTGCATAAAAATGGTATGTGGGACAGTTTTGTCAACTTTTTAACATAGCAAATCGTTTTCTATGGTATTTTTTCAATCTAGAAACATTAATTAGAAATTGATTTCCGGGGGGTGCACGATACCCCCTTCTTCCTGCCCAACTATATACACATGGAACTATATAGTTCCATGCTATCAGAAATGCATATGCACAGAGACTCCAAAAATCACAGAAAAGGCTGAGAGTTTTTTTGACCAAATAACCAGCTAATCAATCAATCAATCAATCAATCAATCAATCAATCAATCAATCAATCAATCAATCAATCAATCAATCAATCAATCAATCAATCAATCAATCAATCAATCAATCAATCAATCAATCAATCAATCAATCAATCAATCAATCAATCAATCAATCAATCAATCAATCAATCAATCAATCAATATACAAACCAATTTGGAGGAGAATTATTACAAAAAAGTGCGTGCAATTATATCTAAGCATTTTTCCTTTTAGCCCTGATATATGGTAGTCGTTATTCGCGTTATTTCAAAACGTATGGCTGAACTGCCATATAGCAAAGCCAAAATGCAGTATCTGCGTACTCTACAAACGTATAGACAAGTATACTATACAACACAGTATCCTTGATATAGATGAACAACCATCGTTGGATGCATGGTTTCTGTATAGGATAAAGCCCAAGCAGCTTTACATTTTTAGCCTTTTCTACAGCTAAGAATGTAGAGCTCCGAGGGTTTTAACTGATAATGAGGATCCCTCATAATCAAGTCATAATCAACAGCTCGGTCACACCTGACTGAATATAGCACCATAGGTCTACCATAATAAGTGGTCTGCACCTGGTCAACAATAACTCTTCATTCCCGGCTTGGAATGTGGTGGTCGGACAAAGAAAATAATGTAGTGGTGTGTTTTATTAGTCAAAAACGTACGCCAACATGGAATTTTAAATAAATGGTTACGAACATTTCAATTTTAGTTTAAAAAACTACATTATAATGTAGTTTATCCCTGCCTGGAGGTTTGTCATACGCGATACGTATACCCAATGTTAATTTAATGTTGGGCCAGAGGCGTACACGGTGGCCCAACGTATACCACTCTAATCACACAGGTAAATCATCCCTACGTGCCCAAATTCGCCCAGATCACAGCAGGGCGTCCATTGTTATATTTCAGGTAGCATATTTTCACTGGCATATCGTGACCGAAAACATGATTTTCGCAAAGACAAATATATTTATTATGTTATCGAGGTTGTTGCTTCGACTGGCGTCATTGTAAAAGCCCACTGCTAATGGCGTTTCCGATCTTCAGCTGCAGGTTTCCATGGCTTAATTCAACACCTATTATGGCCCTATTGTTGGCTTGCATGCCTGCAAAGGACAAAAAGAAGCAACTGCTTGCAAGCGATTGTTACTGTTCGCATTCGCGGTACCCTATTGTTGGCTTGCATGCATGGAGAGCCAGAGAAATGGGACACAATTCCGGCTAATATTGTAACAGAATTGCGGATAGTCTCCAAACAATGGCAGATCACTGGGGATGCTGAGTGGTTGCCATGGGAACGAATCCCCCCAGATCCTCAAGTACTCTCGAGACAAGTGGCGACGACGTGCGGAAGTGCTGGGTACTCCTCCAAAGGGACTGGTGGCACTCTGTCGGGTAGGGCACCCTTCCCACGTGAAATGCAATGAGCCAACTATGGAACAACCATTTGAAAATCATGTTAATAAGCATTTTAAATTATCTGTAATAATTAACTTTATTTTATTGCTCACAGTACAAAATTACCTAAAATCAAACATGCGGGTATTAATAGAAATGCCTAATATATTGTATTCTGTATTTCCGGTATTAATAAGTACTAGAACCATTTATCCCAAGAACCATTTGAGAAACACGTATGCAGTCATTTCAACAATAGACTGAATGAAAATAATAAATTATAACACTATAAATTTCAAACTGACAGATATAACCAATAGTGTGTGCATTTATCACAATGGACAACCTGATAATAATATTGTATGTGACCATTCATGTTCTTGTGTATGTGGCATATGGATTGGGTCAATTTTCACTAGGCGGCCATATGGAGGGCTATGTAATAGTATTGACAGGAGCAATTATTATCAAGTATAATCCCACACTCTCTACCACAGTCGTCTTATTATCCAGCGAGATACATAATAATTATTAGTCAATAATTTTAGATTCACAATAATAATATTATTTTATTGTTCCATTTACAACATTTAATAACTATTTTTTCACGGGTCCAAATATGTAACCGTATTTATTGTGTGAAACAGCATCAATTGACCTACTACAAAATTAGTTATAGCAGTTGGGACATTTATTTTGATTGTTTAAGCATTGAGCAGCCATCTCTAAATTGCCAAAATCTATGTCTTGGACAAAATTTATTTTATTACAATGTTAACCTGGATTTGATCTCAATACTTTTTCGTGAAAAAAAATTTTCATTCTGAGTTTTTTCTCACAAACACAATCTGTATAATACGCATTTGCCAAACCAATCATGAAAAGCTGCTGAGTGAATAGTGGAGAACTGATACCAGCCTACATGTGTCAGTGTATCTGGAATGTCCAGAATAACTAAATAATAAACCAAGTATAATCAGATAATACAATGGAAAAAGTCAGCACTCTTGATATTGATCAAGGTTGTAAGCGGAAGTGTTCAAGCGTTATTTTAGTGAGTAAATTTATTCAAATATACAATATCGTCATTATAGTTTCATGATGATCTCTTTTTATCTGCGGTTTATGTAATACATGCATTGACATAGCCTTGTGGTCTTGCCACACAACTTCATTCACGCATATCATTAGAAAGTTTAGTCCCTTTTGGAAAATGCTGGCTCTTTGCAGCAGCCTCAGTGGTGAATATTAATATCACTTTGTACCCATTTGAATTGATTCTGGGATGATTTGTTGTAGCAAAAACATCGAAATCAGCAAAGATAAAGTTAACAGGACGTCCTTACGCGAGCAGTAACAGGGCTCATCTCAAACCGCCTTCAATGTATTTCTAGGTCGCTCAGGGGAAGGTAGGGCAAAAGTTATTCTGGGCTGAAATAAAGAAAGCGGTAATTTCACATGCCTTTGTTATATTGAAAGAGAACAGACTGGTGGTTAAAATAATATAATTATAGGGTTATTTACTTTTCTCCCCGTAAAGAATGCTGGGAGGCCTGAGCGTATGGGTCATAATTATACATGTAAGAATATTATGGGACGGGTAGTATGTGTGGTGAGACGTTGTCATCGGCATATGTTACTGATCATCCTTCACACAAAAAGAAAAAAACCTCCCACTGCAAGCCGCAGTGACGTCATAGTGGCCGGGTATGCTGCTAAATTAATTATTGCAGCCTGGCCATGCCGAGTAAACTTTATAACGGTTTTATTGAATAGAATAATTGTATTTGATAAAATGTCACAGTCATATTTAAAATCTGGCAATCCTTTTGGGAGACTGGAAGCATCGCATTCTTGTCATCTGCACGTGCAATTATTTTCAGAAAGGATATACATACTTAGAGAAATTCAAATCTGTTTTTTTGTAAATGCAGGGCAAAGTGAGCGTACACAACATTCACAGAACTAGAAAGACTATAGCTAAGGCTATAGTAAGTTTGGACGGGTGTGCATGAGCAAACCTAGAATAACGGTGAGAGAGAGAGAGAGAGAGAGAGAGAGAGAGAGAGAGAGAGAGAGAGAGAGAGAGAGAGAGAGAGAGAGAGAGAGAGAGAGAGAGAGAGAGAGAGAGAGGGGGAGGGGAGGGGGAGGGGGAGGGGGAGAGAAACAGTCTGGGCAAAAATAAAAGAGTAAGGTTTTGGGGTATTATCCAGTCGATTTTAAAGTTCTTTTCACGACATTTAGTCAAGTAGTCTCCATTATATTTTAATTAAATTTTCAGGACTGATGGCAAATGGCTAGAAAGCATTGTTCACAAAATTTCATGGAAATCACCTAAGAATGGGTCGAGTAATTACGAAAATCTAACTTCATGTCGGACAATCCTCCACCGTAGGACAGATTAGAGCGTGACCCACAAAGTCAGAAGGTCCGGGCAGCCTGTATTGAGGCGAGCTATACAAACAAACAACCTATTCTACCCTTTTGGGGTCAACTATCCCCAACATCGTCAGCATAGCGACACGAGACTCTCTATGGAGTCTGGGGTGTACTGAGGAAAAAAAGAAGAAGCAGAGAATGTTTAGCAGGCAGATTCGTAAAAAGAGGGAATCGGCTCGGGACTCATTCGTCCTAAAAAATCTATAAATTTGATCCTTGCCGTGAGATAGTGAACGATTGACAATGTCGAAAGCCCCTTCTTCAGGGCTAGCTATCCCAAACAAACACTAACAGAACTCAGGAGATCGAAGTAATTTGACTGGGGCTTGTTTCATTTTCAATCAAGAATTATAATTGATTAGACATGATTACATTTTTAATTATTGTTAGAAATAGACCACGTAATTTGAATGTTGTGATAGTTTTTGTTGTGAAGCTATCTATCTATCTACATCTTACACTAATCATGCTTATTTTATCGCCCACAAATAAGTGTTAAGCCTTAAGGTCTCACACAACTAATTATAATACGATAGACTTACATGTATTATTGTCCATATACTAGACGTCCCATACCCATCAGAGACCGTCGACAATCTATAAAACTCTTTATTCCTTCAAACTTATTGAATTTTTGATTTAAATAACAAAGAACAAATGTGGGTTAACGCTTACATTTTTCTTAATGACAAGCAAAATCAAAAAGTTATTTTACAATAAGGCAGTGGCTAATCTTACGGGATTCTTCATAATGTAACTGTAGGCAGCCTCTTTTACGAAATGACGGGCTCCCATTGACTCTCATTGTAACTTTCCTGTACGAATGGTTCAGAGAGAAAGGCGGTGGTGCAGTCCCCCATATTAATAGGCTAGTCTACTCAGTATTTCTCATATGTTTCTATGAATTCGAATCGCAAAATCAACAATTGACAGACAAGTCACATTTTCATGAATAGTTTTCATTCCCCTGAACACAATAAGTAGAGTCTAGTGGAATCTAAAAAAAATACAGATAAAAAATAAAAAACTGAAAATAGCATAAAATTTTACTTGATATTTTCTAAGTATGTAGGCTATTTGTTTGAGACCTTAAGTCTATTTTTAGTACATCAAAGGCCAGAGCAGATTACACCCTATAAAAAACGTGGGAATTCAATTGAATTCAATTTAAGACTTAATAAAGGCACGTCTCTATTCAGTATAATTTGGACAATCAAAAAGAAAATGTGCTTTATCTTCGACTTTAAAATTTCTAATTGTAGTGGCAAAATACCACATTTTAATTTTGAAAAGCTAGATCGTATTCTTTTTAAATTCCAAAACATATTGTTAGGGCCGAAATTGGTTTTGAATAGTTTATATGTCCTCAGTTTTGGTCTTACTTGAATGTCTTTATGCCAGGTATTACAGAATTTGTGATGAAAAAGTGCCCAAGCCGAATTTATGTTGCAATTTTGAAGATTGTCAAATGCGTCAGGCTGCTTTTTCAGGCATTTGAATCAGTCTATTCCACAGGCGTATTATTTCTATGTGGCGTCTAACTCTGCCCATGGTCTATCCCATGTCACCAGATACTGCCAAATTCGGTGCATGTTTATGGACTCCTAGAAAAATGTGCATGGCACGAAATTGTATTGTATCTATTTTAGGTATTTCAGGGTACTCCAGACGGTTGAACTGTAGTCTAGGATAATGGCTACACCGGACATAAACATTTTAGTGTAGGTATAATAACCTAATCCTCCTAGTTTGTAGTATTTATTTATAATTGAGCCAAGAGCTCTACTAGCTGATTTAGCTGGAGTTTCAACAGCTAATTTAAAATCGATGAATTCTTCTAAATAAACGCCAAGATATCTATATGCCTTTACAATATTAAGACTTGAGCTGCCTAGGTACATTTAGGGTGATGTAAAGGCGTTAAATAGGTACGGAGAGACATTAAAGAATGACGGAAATGATTTAAATGGTGATGGAGAGACACTAAAGAGCGACAGGAAGGTGTTAAAGGGCAAAAAAAAAATGATAACGGTCGACACAGAAGCAGTAAAGAGCATTAAACTCAACGGAGAGGCGTTAAAAAACGACGGAAGGGCTTTTAATTGCAACAAGGAAGTGTTAAAATAAAAGTACGTTTAGGGCAAAGGAGATGCGGTAAGTGGTGATGTAAAATAGAAAAGCATTCAATTGCAAAAAAACATTGGTAAACTAAAAGTGCTACAAAGATGCATGAAGCGCAACGAAAAATACTGAGAGTGCGACAGGAACATCAGCATACCTCCCTTTTAGCACACCGGGGTACATTGAAACTAGTTTCAGCATACGGTGGGGTATATTGAAACTAGTTTCAACGTACCCCCCCCCCCCGTTACCCTGAAATCAAAAGTAGACCAGTTTCAAGTTACCTGCTGTAGTTTCAGATAACCCTCAGGGGTACGTGGAAAGTAGTTTCAGCTAATGGGGGTACATTGAAACTAGGTTGAGCGTACGTTGACACTAGTTTGAAACCACATTGAAACCACATGTGCAGCATGGTGAACATCCAATGAAGGTCAGCGTTAAACCCTTTAACTGCCAAATTATTTAATTTAAGTGAGTGAAAATTATTAAGATTTGACAAAATGGAGATTTTGTTGTTTGATGTCACGTTTTATATTTGACATGTTCAAAAGCTGTTATTTAATAAAGAAAAGGAATATAATCGGGACGGGCGGTTAACGTTACAATTTTTGACATGAGCGTTCTATTTTTTATGGCCGGCCATTTGGTTAGATGTCATAGATAAGTGGCAGTGTGTATGTTGTAAGCATGCGGGCAAGGTAGCCCCCCATGCGGGTATGTGTTGTTATTTGATCATATAACTGAAAATAATTAAATGAGTCCACGCGAATAGACAGTAGCCAGACTTCAAAAAAACGCGGAAACATGACCAGCACCTTCAATAGATAAGTCGATAGATAATAACGACAATGATAATAAACAGCGCTAGACTATTTTGTTTTCATTAGTTGACCTAGAGATCGTAAGGTTATAGGGAAATTAAAGTGTTTTTCCGACATCCTCCTAACAATTTGTTTTCACTAGTAGTCATAGAAATACAAGTTTTATGAGGAATGTAAAAGTTTTATGCTGAGTTTACAAAATTTAGTATAAATAATCTCCATCAGTCTACTGGGTGATCGCAGTCACTTACCACTTCGCCAAATGCTAAAGATTTCCCTTGTGGCTAAACTTATTTGGACCAGAGACGTGAAATTATGTCCCTTTAGCCACAGCCAGAGATTGTGGCTAATTTTATTTCCACTATAGCGCCCACCCAGGTCTAGCCTACTCAAGTTTTTGATGGGACAACATAAATCAAATCCTCTTCCTTGCTATTAAGAATCCGAAACTGCTACACCAATAATAAGTTTCCACTCACTTGTTATTAATGTCATTGGATGATTGTCTGTTTTCTTAATATTTTCAAAAAAACATCTTTGCTGTCAATCAACATTTACGGAGGATTGATTGCACATTTATCAGCCAGTAGGAACAAACCTTTGCATTATTTAAATAATGTTTTGTCACTGGACACATAAGTCGTCCAGAAGTATTCTGAATTTCCTCCCAAAGCCTATTCTATTTTTCAGGTACTCAATACCTTAATAATGCACAGATACACATCTAGGCTATGTGTCATTTTCCTTCACTCATTACTATTTACATTTAGCTAATATAATTTATGACAGTTATTTGTCTTTTTTTGTGCAGCAGTTCTGGGGTATTTTCGTGAATTCTTCCCAGCTCATAAAAATTCGGGGATTCACAATTGTTTGTGTTTTTTAGTGAAACTGTCATTTCTTGAGCGATTGCAAACACTTCCACCACAGTATCAATAGAGCAGAATGCCAAATTTCAGGTTTTGAAGTGGAAAAATGTGTGACCATGACCCCCCCCCCCCGCCCACCGAATTGGATTGAAGGTCACATTATACTGGAACCCCGTATGAATTATTCAGTCAAAATCACACCAAAATAGGTATTACACTTCTTGGTATTTGTGTTTGATAAAATTATATCTTCTTTTTTTTTACCTTGGAATTGACCTGTCAAGATGACCCTAAGTCACTTAATTAATAACATAAATAGACGTGTCGTTAAAAATGCTCATAGCTTTATTTGTTAAAAAATCATCTTTCCGCCTGCATGACCTTGCAATTGACTCTTTGACCTCAAAGATGACCTTGAATTTAAAAAAAAAATTATAAATGGATTCTACGGTAAAAATCCCATGAAAATGAGGTATTACACATGTTTCTAGCTTTATTTAAAAAATATATGGTTGACCTTGAAATTACCCTTTTGACCTTGAGAATGACCTTGAAACATGAAAATAGTATAAGAAATGAATTTCTTAGTGAAAATTATACGAAAATGAGGTATTAAACTTGTTTCTACCTTTATTGGCTGAAAAATCATTTTTGACCTTGAAATTGACCTTTGACCTTGAATTTTACCCCTCTAGCCCAAATTTCTGAAGGATGTCAAAATATTATTCTACAGTCTCTGAATATATATACCCTTAGCATTATTAATAAATAATAAAAATATATATATACCCCAAACTGAGGTCAAGTTTTATAGCTGCCGGATTAATAAAGTATACAATGCAGTTGAAACCGATGCATAAAGCTAGCAAAAGTAGGGTCAGCAACCCCCCCACCCGTTTTTGTGATTTTAGAGGGCAAAAAAATTGAACCCCATTATTTTGTGATAGTTCGACCCCAAAGCAACCAAAATCAGCAAAAAAACAGATTTAGCATTCAAAACCTACGGGAGCCAGTTTGATGACGTGTCGCACCCTACTATCTATATCTCGAATGTATGAGCTTTTACGACGTCATCGTCATTTTCTACAAATTTAAAGAGTCAATATCACAGCTAGAGTTACAAAAGTGATATCTACATGATCAGCAGGCCACACCGCACTAATATATGTAACAACGAAGTATTTTTTTCTTTGAGTAAAGCACATGTATGCTTTAGTACCTTTATTTAAACGCTAATCTAAATGATAACCACGCAGTAGGTTCTCCTGATCACACGACCCTAAAAATTGGCCCTCTAGCACAAAAACTGACCGAGTTATGGCGATTTAAATTTTCGACATTGTAACCCTTATTTCTCTGTAACCACGGGGGTTACAGCACAAAAAGATGTGCAGGGTACAATAGATGTCAGCGATCAATGTGTCCAAGTATAAAGGCGATCATTTTAAAATTGTGGTGTGGATGCTAGAAAGATAAAAAATACATAGCAAGGTACCCTAGAGCCTAGTGACTGATGTGTCGAAATATTATGTCGATCGGTTAAAATTTGTGGTCTATGTGCTAGAAAGACTACAACTAGAAAGACTGTAGCCTTAGATGCACTGTTTCCGAGATATAGCAATTTAAAAATAAAAACTATGCCATCATGGAGAGGGCCAGATACATTAGTAATGCCCAGAGGGTCGAAATTTCGCTCCTTTTTCGGCTCAGACGCACCGCTTTCGAGATATGACCGTTTTAAGTTTTGTAATCAATGTATTGTCAGGGGGACTTTTTGACCTTTGACCCGGCCGTACTCGCACGCTATCAGTCGGGTCGCTTAGAAAAGATATAGTATCCTACCTGACTACACAAAGACCATTGTGGTCAAATTTCAAGTCGATTACTTCAAAACTGAAGGACAAATAGATGCGTAAAAAACGGCCGTAGAATAATAATATTAAGCAGAATAAGAAAGTATCCAGTAGGAAAACAATAGTTTGGACGTAGTAAAACGTCCAAACTAATTATACTATTTCCTTACTGTCTAAATGATATCAGTGACACTGGGGTCGGCTCTGCCCTCTGGCTGTATCCATGTTGCTTAGAGAGGTGGGCTATCTCGGGTGACGTTCTGACGCCTCTCCCAATTTAATAAGTACTAACGGGACGCGCGCTCCGGAATAATCATATCTCCGGACTGATCCATGCCACACGCCCAACTATAACTCACGGGGCAGGAGTCCGGAACTTTGGGCCAGCGTTGTTTCAACGCTGCGTCCACGTTGAAGACGGGGACCCAGCGCTGAACCAACGCTGTCCAGCAGTTATCGGGATCACACTTCATAACGCCACGCTCTCGGTCCTAGAGATGCTGCACACGTTTCCTTTGTGCTCAAATAAAGCGATCTAACCACACTGAGGAATGGCCGACGGAGATTCAACGTGAAATATTATTCGCTGCAGGCATCTGTCTGAACAAAAAGGGATAAAACGTTCTTGGTCTGAAGCAGGAACTATTTTTCCCGCTGCAGTTGCAGACATGTCTCTCCTAATGACCGTAGTATGAAAGATGCAGCGCGGGGACTGCAGGGGCCTCGCTCTGACGTATGCGTGAGCACAGATGCGTGACGCCACCCTGCGTGCGTGATAGCAAATTATCTATCCCGCTTCCAGCTGGTGCCAGTTCTTTATCCGCCCTCAGTCGGCATGGATATCACAGCCCCCCCCCCCCCCTTACTGGATTTGACAACACTGCCATGCAAAGGAAAACAGTAAGCAGTTGCCGTGGTTTGCCTTCGCACAACATCCACGATGAGGTCAGCGTGGTTGTAAATGTTACATAAGTTCAGGAAACTGGGCTCAAATTTTACACGACACGCTACGAATTCCGCACGATTTGGTATGACGTTTTGGAATCTATTTATTTTCGCTCTCCGTGGCAGACGGAGGGTTGACCCCCCTCGCCGAGCATCTAAATCCACGCCATCACGCCCCACGTCACGCCTACGACCCTGGCTTAGGTGCGCTTACGGCACCTTCGCCCCGGACTCGTGGCACGGATGGTGGAATCCCGTGGTGCTAGAGTCTCTCTCCCACGTCCTGCCATTGAGGTCGAGCGTTGAGAACCTACGGCTCACACAGTAGGCCCAACATTAAATCAACATTGAGTGTGGTTACTGGGCTGATAATTTCATCGTCATCAATCACGTCCCAGATAAAAAAAAACAGACGTTGAACTGATAGTATTGTAATGCTGGACAAGCGTCGCACACGGTGGGTGAACATTAAATCACCATTGGTTCAATCGACATGTGTTTGCTGAGATACAAGCCAATGCTGGGCCCCTGGCGCAGAAGGTGGACCGGCATTAAAGCAGTGCTGAATCAACGTCTGGATTTTGCTATAATGCCTCTTTGAGATCTGGTATATGAATACCAGAAAAACGCAAGGAGTTGGCTTGGCATTGGACCAATGACTTGCACCTGCTGATTTACTGGGATGGTTGTTTTAAGACTTTTTAAGACATACACCACGTCAGCATCTTTATTTTCAATATTGTTACCATACAAATAGTCTGAGCAATTGCATTTTTTATTCAAATGTGCTTTACGTTGCATTTTCCACATCGTTGCAATATCGCGACAGGAAGTTAAATCCGGGAACAGATCTTACTTTTTTTTAATGAGTACCTCGGAACCGTGAAACCAATTACTGTTGATGTTTCATTAACACTTTTAGCGCGGAGACCGAACTTAGACGTCAGAATCTGATGTCTGAAGTCGATCCCCGCTCTGGAAGAATTAAATATTAATAATAGTCGTAAACCCATAACATAGGTATGCCAATGAAGCGGCGAGAGATAAGATATTTATGCTGATTTCAAATTGAAAAAAAATTGGTTCCCATGGTTTATGCACAAATATTTCAGCTTTTTAACATTTGACCACTACCACAAACTGTGGGTGAACCATATCTGCTCTGCAAAATCAAACAGAAGTAGCTGCTTATACTTGAAAAGTCGGCAGTTACTTCTTTTTTGCTCTGCCCCCTGCATATGTGTACCATGCAGGAGCACCATATCTTCCCTATAGCAATGCTAGGCTTCTCGGTGTCGCAGACCGAGTCGGTCTACGACCTCAAAAAGGCTAGCCTTGCTGTAGGGAAGATGGCACGTCACAGTGAAACTCTTGTTCCAGGATGATTAACGAGGAATCACTCGCTCATTTATCTCTGTCGGATAAATGGATAAAATATTGTTTCGCTAGTCGGTGCCAAATATTTTTAGTTCTCTGTGAAACCCCGTGTAGTGTTGGGGGAATTTGCCATGCAACAACACGTTTTAACGCTTTAGCTGTCACAGTTTTTTTTGTCATGCTCTTTCAGTTTAGATTTGCTGACACAAATTCGGAAGAGGAACCGCAGTTATTTGAAATAAGTGGTTTGGAAAAGTATTGCATATATTAGTAATTATCTGTTTACCATTTAAATTATAACAGTTTTAGGTGTAATAACTCGGCATTAAGAACATATATGCAACGTATATCATTATATTATATTGTAGACTATAGTACCTAGTGGTATTGGATTTGGTAGGATATGGTTTAATTAAAAGAGACAAACTAATAATATCACGGGCGGATCCAGGGTAGAAAAAAGGCAGGGTCACCGAAAGATAAAAAGGGCACAAACATATACAATTAGAGGTGCGAGGATTTTTTTTTGCTAATAAAATACCAAATAAGAACGACAATTTTCTTGAAAATATGCCAACAATATAATACAAGTTTATTTAATTTGTCACAAGTTCAAGTAACTTCATAGTAACTATTTTATCTCTGGTTTTGGTGCGGGAAACAAAATGATAGACCCCCATGTTATCTTGGCAATGCCTTTTAATTTTATTTTAGGAAGTCGCCATTTATATTACCGAAATACCCAGTTTTTATTATGGCAATGCCACTTAACATGATTTTAGTTGTTTGTCATACCAAGTATATTGTGAAATGATTTTACCAAACTAACATTCTTGTATATACATGTACATATATCTCTCTTATTACTATGACAAATAAGAAGATTGCAATGATAAATTCAGCCTTCAAAAGAGTTAAGAAATGCTTACATTTTTCCAAAAGGTTCTATCATTATTGTGATCACGCCGTGAGTTTAATTTTTTTTTTCAACCAATTCAGATGCATCACGAATACAAATTTGAGGAGATTTTATTATTTAATTTAGAACTGTAATCGTTGCCAATTGACAAAACGTGTGTAATATAATATTCCTTGTCAAAGTCCGCACACGATCAGCAATCATATGTCACCCACACTATGGTAACGGTATGATCCTTTGGTTTGATTAATCGTGCGTTATTTTTAAAACCCTTACGAGGCTGACATATTTGTATACAAACCTTCAAGGCGAAAGGTTTTTTATCAATTTGACTTTATCATAAATGTCTTAGCTATCTCTTCCCGCTTCATTTGAATACCTATGAACATGGGTATACGGCCGTTGTAAATAATTGTTTATTTCAGAATCGATTTTAGACGTCAGAATATGATGTCTGGAGACGTTATATTCTGGCGTCTAAAGTCCCCCCCCCCCCCCCGGAGAAAGGGTTAAGAATAAGGGATACACATATGTCATCTTTTCTCTGCAAAACCAAAAGCCTGTAACAGCTACTTGAAAAGTGAGCAGTTACTGCCGTTTGGCTTTGCACGACAGATCTGGTATCGCAGCATGCGAGCATGATCCCAATGTCTAATAACCCAATCTCAAACTTTGATTTCCACATATAAAAAACGACAGTGGATCTATTGCAATAATGTCAGAACTTATACGCTGCTATTTTGTAGCGCATATGCAAATGCCAATCAGTCCAATATTTAATCGCTTTCTTTCCCGCTACTGATTTTCACTATCCTGGGGTGGCTGAATGTCACCCTAAGGTGAATCTGGCTCTCAACTTCTAATTAAAATCACAGCCAAATAATATATTGTACAGTGGCGACATAGTCCACCTTGGTGCACTGATTTTTAGGCACACGATAACTATTGTCAAACGTGTCGGTACAGATAAAACACAAATTACCAATTATAGGAAGCTTGTTGTCTACAAATTGAGGTTTGTTGTATTTATTCAAAAATGTATAATGACAATGTTTGCCCTCGATAAAAACTCATTGTTGTATCTGCTTCAGGGGTGAAATGTTTAATTTGGAAAAAGAAATGCGAGACGGGGACCAAAAACAGATAATCCAATTACCGGTGTAGTTTTGTTGCACCATTTGAAATGACATTCAACTCAAGTGAGATTCAGTCAGTTTTCAATCAATCTTTAACTTCGCTTGTCCTTGCCTATTTGCAATCATGCCCCAGTTTTTAGCTATAGTGCATGGAGATTTGAATACGCTTCATCATCGTCACCTACTGACATTGCACTTGACTATAATTTGATAGCCGTGAGACACATTCACTCGAATACCCTCTTATTAAAAACAAACCGCAGTGACGGCAGCTTAATGTCAATGCCGTCTCAATGCTGGACCAACGTCAAAGACGTTGGCCCACCATTTAGTCAAGAATGGCGTTATGCGAAAGTGAGCAGTTACTGCTATTTGCTTCTGCTTGGCCATGTTAACTAACCTTTCCGAATAAATTTGACTCGTACCGTATGCGTTCATAATTCCCAATAGCTCTTCGAATCGTAATCGAATATCTGATAAGTATCACCATTGATCAGTTATCGTATGATTGTGTAAATAAATACAAGTCAACCCATACATGAGGACTGTTCGAATGCGACACCTTATAGTTATACGTACGACTCGCATGTGTATACAGTTGCTACTTTCTGATTATTACTGCTACGTGAATCAGTAGTGTTTGCCAGGGTAAGGCTTCCAGGACGCATATTATCACACGGGGATTTGTGTGATAAATATAAAACAAAAAAAAAGATGATGATGTAACTGAGACTGTCCATGATGCTTTATTATACAAGTATCCATAAGATTTACATGTCTAAGATGACATGGAGTGCAGCCGCTCTCGACGTCCTATGATGACAAGTGAAGTAGGGACTGACTGGGCGGGAAGAGTGAAACATGACCTTTATGTCTGGAACATGGGTTCCAAATGTATCCAATCACACACTCCCTACCCAGAATTCTACTATACCGGAAACTTTAGCAGACAACAAGTTGTGCTAGTTTTACTGATAGTTTAACATAGAAAAGAAATGATAAATAACTAAGTATTTAACTTCGAAAAGTAATACTTATATCGTCGTCTTCAGTACGACACATGCTTTCGGTCCATGTGAAACTTAAGGCCAGTGCAAGTGTAACAGCCGCAAATTATCCACCTTTTCAGATTTTCCCGGTGTAAGCTATAGTTTCAAGTAAACTTGGCAACCCCCTCAAGGTTTCAAATAAGGCCTACCGTTTCGATTTGAGCACTTACCAAACAAATAGCGTGTTATTTGCAATTAAAAAGGTAGGCTGATGTTTTAACACTTTTATATAAGATATTATAGGGGTCTATAGATCCTAAATAGTGCCGATATACGGATCGGTAATGATTTTGTGGAACATCAGGTCGGTAATGATTTTGTGGAACATCGCCGAATTACCGTTTTTTCCTATAGATGTCTTAGTACGAATCGATTCATTCTTAAATTTAGAAAATTGGTCACATTGAGTCTACGGCCCATCTAAAATATTTGAGCCTTGTGCATATATAATTTACAGGGGTTTTCAGCAATTAGGCTACTATTGGTTCCCCTATATCCAACCTCTGGGTCACGCTGCAACGGCTGCACCAGACCAACTTCTCAGACATTCAACTAGCTTTTATCCTTCTCGATTCCACACGATTATTAAATTACATAGGAACATAATAACGTGATTTTTAATACGAGGATAGTGATAATGATGGCAGTGTTAAGTTCGCCGTGTAAATGTCGAGCCAGATATAATATTATAACTCAGCAAATGACATGACCCTGCCTCTGAATTGATCTGTCCCCGCCGAATGAATCATAATATGCCACTGATAATTTCAAAAGTTTCACCTTACTTGTGGTCTTCAAAATGGACAGAGATGATCATGATCTTATCAGCTTATCCAGTCAGGCGATAATTATATAACAAACTTATAGCAGGCAAAGTGTTGAGTGGCGCAGACAACATTTTGCCTGCTAGACGGCATCCTATCACTTTATTCTCGTATCTCAACCCATTCAAAACCATCTTTGAAATTGAAATTATTATCAAAATAACTCGTCGTCAAAATGTACATCTGGAGACTTTTTTTGCCACGAAAACGGTGACGCTGCGAGAAAGGAATCCGCGATGGCCGCTCAGTTAACTTAGTCGCGTTACATACTTGGCCTCCATTAGCTGGCAGATCCTTTTTGTGAGCTTTTAGGAATGTGACCCGGGGTCGCGCCTCTTCAGAAGCAGTCCCCCGTGAGTTATGAAATACTGCATAACCGGACTCCTACTTCACCGTAACATAATCCCAGTCATCTCGCCGTATGGCTGACAAGTTTCCTGCCCTGTAAACTCAAACGCTTGAAATCCCTGTTGTTTGCCGGTTATTTACACAATAATGTGATAGTCATGTACCGAGCTCTTTGTTCACACAAGTATTTTGTAACAAGATCCTCTGCTTGATAACCTAAGATCCATGTGAATTTACCCATTACAGCTCTGAGATATAAACCTTGGAGGCTAAAGGGTTTTTTTAATTTGAAATTATCGTAAATGTCTTTGCTAGCTCTTTCTGCTTCATTTGAATACCTATTTTATGGGTCTACGCTCATTATAAATATTTCAATTTTAAATATTTTCATAATCTGACGCCCACAGACGTCAGATTCTGACGTATAAAGACGGTCCCCGCGCTTAAAGGGCTAATAAAAATGAGCAATGCTTGAACATAAATAATTCAAGTCATGTAATTATTTTCGTCAATTTCGCTTCTACCAGCGCGGCATTGAAATTACAGTAGGCCTATCGTGTAATTTGATTTACTTTACAATGACACTTTATACCGTTTTTGTTGCACTGCAAAGGCAAACCACACTAACATGACTAACTGATTACTTGAAAAGTGGACTAAGCATGCAGTTACTGATTTGTTTCTCCTTCACAGGGCACGACAAGGCAGTACATAGGCATACACAACCCTGATGACACGGGGATCCATTTCAGTACCTTGGCTGTACCCACGAGACGTTCATACAATGGTGGATCAATGTTGATCCAGTATCGCAGACGGTGGCCCAACATTGATCCAACATTGGATGAACGTCTCGTGCTTGCTGGATATCAGGCTACGATAGTTGGTTAGCCAGGTGATTGATTGAATTTAAAGCCGCGGCCCATCCATCATAGAGAACAGCCCAGCAAACAGCAATGCTGGTTTACTGTTAGGCCAGTGTCGCAGACGCTGGACCAACATTATATCAGCATTGGGTCAATCTGGGATAACAATCTAGGTGCATTGCTAATGCAAACAGTGGTAACTACTATCTTGAACATTAACACAGTTATCCCTGTTTGCCTTTACTTTACGGCTTAAGCTATTTATTTCCGATGAGTTTTTAATCTAATACGTGATTACACTCCGTTCACTTCACTTCCGATAATGACAATAGTATTTGAGCCTTTTAAGCTATATGATAATATTTTTTTTATTGTAGTTTTTCGATTCCCAGACTGTGAGTTGGCAATATCATTATGCGTTTTTGAATCACGAAGTGATATGTACATCTATTTTTCATTCATTGTTACTTCCGAACAAGATAATTCAATTTATATTTTACAGATTGTAAGAATTGCTATTCAATTTGCATCGTGCGTTGAATAAAAAGTGTTTTGTAACGTCTATGCCTACACACTGAGGGATGTTTCAACTACAGAGGAGAACTCCTGGACGCACCTGGAAACACTCCATGTACTTATCCATGAGATATAGTCCGTCACCTTTACCATGCAGTTAACCCCATCAGGGCGGATCATCAACCCATTAACAACGTCCCCAGTGCTATTTCATTAAGTTCTGATTCTGATGCATTTTAAAGGCTGCCGCATAGCATTTCAATGAAGAGGCCCAAGCAGCATGTTTTCACATTTCAACAAGCCACATCAGTTTTGATTAATTTTCTATAATATCATTGTGGCACTTAAATTTAAATTTAAAGATGGCACACACACCAATAATATTTGTACCATAATTTGAGGCACACTGTCCCTGTATATATCTAAACCAGACATGCATTGATACGGAGTTGTGGATTTGAGTATCAACTCAAGAACACTAAGTTCCTCCTCGCCAACTCCCAACAAAATGACCAATCAGTCGGTACAATAACAGGCTAGCTTCTCTTGTTAGTTTGGGTAACAAGTAACAAGTAACAAGTAATTTATTCTGGTGATCCTCTTTAGTAGAAGACGAGACAGAGTTGCCAGGAAGGCACATGACATAGTATATACAATATTCACATTTTGCAATATTAAAATCTACATATTATTATTTTCACCCTTAGTCTGTTTTAAAAATATAAGTAGGTAAAAGGTTGAAGGTCTTGCGTAATATTTTGAATTGATAAAATGTTTACGTTCTTCTTTAAAATTAGGAAAACAAAGTAAATAATGAAATTCATCACCAATATCTGTTTCACCAATATCTGTTTCACAAAATTGGCATATACGCATATCACGAAGGACTTTTGACCGTACACCAGCTTCTATGGGTAAGCGATGATTTCGATATCTAAACTTTGTGAAATATTTCCTGAGTAGGTCTGGTAATTCATTTAAATAACTTTCAAAGCCAAACCCTGATGTTTTAATAATACGATAAACTGTACATTTCCCTCTTTGTGATATAATTTCGTGCCATTTTTGAATAAACTGATCTTTTAATCTTATCTTCACTGAATGTTTAAATACTTCGATAGAACAAGGCAATGATTGATTCAACCATAATCCAGAAAATCCACAATTGTTCAGAGTTGTCTTAACAGTTTCCACCCATTCAGACTTAAATATATATTTTTCATCTAATGTATATAATAAAGAGTAGATCGTATTAGATATCTTTCACCAGAACATAATCTTACCCAAAATGTTAGCATACGTGATTTAATATCAACATCTAAGGGAATTGCACCCAATTCTCCATAAACCATCATAGAGGAAGTGAACTTATTTACATATAACACATATTTGAAAAAAATCTAAGCTGGAGTCTTTCAAGTATGTCACATTTTTCGCTGCCCCATACTTCAGCTCCGTACAACACTACCGGTTTGACAAGTACATTAAAAAGTTTTACCATTATATCCATCGGGAGAAATAGATTTCTGCATTTTTTTAAGTAGAGCAAACATAGCTCTGCTTCCTTTCTGATATAAATGTGATTTTGCTATTTTAAATTTGGCATTGTAATTGACGACTAATCCTAAGTAGTTATACTTCTCTACAGTATCAAGTATAAATTCTCCGAAATTAAAAATATGGTGTCTTCTTAATTTTCCCTTGGGAAAAAAATAGAATTTTGGGTTTTATTTACATTTATGTGCAGGTCGAAAGTATCACAATATTTTTCCATTTCATCCAAGGATGCTTTTAGGTCTTTAGGATTTTCAGCAAGTATTACTGTATCATCAGCGTAAAAAGTATATACAGTCTAAAAAATGTTACAATTTCTTGAATGAATGAATGAATGAATGAAATTTCATATAGCGCATGTATCCAGCCGGAGGCTGTTTAGAGCGCTGAACATCGAGAGTAACTTAGCAAGGCCTGTTATCATTCAAATTCCAACTCAGTCTCCTAGGAGATATACAGCTGAGCTGCCAGTGAGGTGCATCAAGCTATTTTTCATTCTAAGCAAATTCGCCTTATGTGCCAAGTACTCACACATTGTGGATTTTCTGGGGTCTCGCCGGATGGAAACTGCGCCTACGTCCATTGAGGTTCTTTTACGTCCAACTCTAAGTCAGTCAGACGAGCCATCTGATTTACGTGGTTCTCTGAGCCCCACGAGTGTATACAGCACCTGGCAGTCCCAGGCGGTCACCCATCTCTTTTAATCCGTTGCATTTTTTTGCGATATGAACGACTTTAGGTCGTGTAGATATATGGAGAACAGACGCGGAGACAGATTTTCTCCCTGTCGTACACCGTGTTACAGGTGAAAAAATCTGACTGTTTCTCTGATGTTAATGCTACCCTAGATTTGGCTTTTTCATACATGTTTTTTATGATATCAAATAATTTTCCTGAAATCCCAGAGGCTAGAGTCTTTGACCACAACGTTGATTTATTTATAGTGTCAAATGTTTTTTTTATAATCGACGAAACAACAGTACAATCGCCAGCGCTTACTGAGATACAGATCACCTAGTGATTTCAGAACAAATAGGTGATCGATAGTTGAGAAATCCGATTTAAAACCTGCTTGTTCTGCTTGTACAATATTGTTATTTTCAATAAAAATGGTTAATCTGCTCTTTAAACAGCTTGTGAACAGTTTACCAAAACAACTCAGCAGTGAAATTCCCCTGTAGTTGTTGGGATCATTAGGGTCACCTTTGTTTTTGTAAATAGGCCGAATTACGCTTTGACACCAATCGTCAGGCATGTGCCCTGATTCTAAGATCAAGTTATATATTCTGATGTAGCAAGGAGCAAATTCGTGGCGTGAATGTTTCAGAAATTCGTTTATTATTTGATCAGAGCCCCCTGATTTATTGTTTTTTTTAGTTTTTATATAGCTTCCACGATTTCCAGGGGTGTAAAAGGTCTGTTTAGGAGGTATGTTATTGAGCTCAACGTTCGTTTCACATGCATCGCCACTTTCATTCCCAAAATGTTCTTTGAATATATCTAAAGAGATGTTATGATGAGTTTTCTGATGTTTTTCCCTCTTCAATTATTTTCCAATACTCTTTGGGATTTTCAGACTGCAGTAGGCATAATTTGTGTTTATATTTGGAATAAGCTTTATGCACTATTTTTTTTTATATTTTGTGCCGGATTTTCTTGCGAAATTTAGGTTTTCCAAACTTTGTTCTCGTCCATAGTTATTTCTGTATTTTATCATAGTTTTTCTAGATGTTTCACAAGACTCGTCATACCATGGTTTGTGCCGTAGTTGTCTTCGTCTTAATTTCGTTTTTTTAAGCGATTTCCCCATACCCGAGTTATCTGCAGCTTTCTTTAGTGCATCACTAATGACATTAACAATATTATTAATATATCATCTAACAGACTGCTTTTTATTTCTGCTTGACATATAGTCTCTTCAATGTTGTTTTTAAACTTAGTTATATTTGTTTTATATACATCAATAAAATTGGCATTCCACTTGTATTTAATGTTTTCACACATACTAACTGTTCCAGAACTTCTAAGTTTATCGTGTGCCAATATCTGCGGTATTGATTTAAAAGCAGCATAAGTTATTTTCGGGGCAAGTTGATTTCGTGTGTTCTCATCAAACAATGTAATTTGTCCTTCGTCTGCAGTCAACTGTATGCATTTAATGTCTTCTTTCTTCACGTGTTTCAAAAGTTCATTCAATATATCTTCTGTTATACTACCTCCTTTTGATGTTTGGAAACACAGGGTTAACGGTCTCTGTAGTTTCGTCATCTTCGTCCTATTGGAGTAGATCAAGGTTTGCTGGTAACTGTCGCTAGGGCACGTGCAGCTCTATTGGGATTATCAGCTCAATCACCAGGCCCACGTGGCAGTGCTGATCACACTTTGACCAGTATGGCTGACAGGAGTTCCCTATACAGGTGTGTATCGAGCAACTCACAAAGTATCACACAGGGGTCGGCCAGGTTACTGATCAAAGTGTATAAAATCAAACGAACCAAATCAAATTGTGCTTTCAGATCTTCATCTATGTCTTTTATATCTTCTTATACATGTATACACCAAATAACAGATCTTTCAAGCCTCTAAAAATCGTCTCATTCGGCGTCTTTTCTTCCGGATATTCAAAATGTAAACATTGTCATACGCATGCGGATCACATAGGGGAAGCTTGGAGAGTTGGGCCACTTTTTATATTTTGACACCGTTTGCTTTACCCATTTATCATACACCGCCCTCTAAAAATATGGATCCACCACTGATCAATTTTAATTTACTATGTTTTGATGTCAATATTGTACATGATCTATACCAAAAATAGAAACTCTGACATACAACACGTGTTCTCTATAGTCAACAGGAGATATTTTAAATAAAATGTCAAATTTGTCGGTGGCTCTTTTTTTCGCAGATAAACGTAGATCATTTGAAGATAACATATCCTTGTCTGAATTGATGCTTTAGATGTAAAATTATCAAAACATAGCTATTCGCCTGAAATTTGGCAACAGTATGTAACTGGTATCCATTATCATTATTGTGCAAGAAAATCTGGGAAAAGTATCGTTTAAAAAAAATAGGTCGGCAAAAAATGGGAGTTAAAAACAGGATATTTTAATCATTTTTTTTTTAATTTGTTGGGTGGCATCGTGGGGGAATGTAGAAATAATATGTGAAACTCTCGAACAATCATCTTGAGTAAAATTGACTGACAAAAATAGCAATAAAACGTTTTTGATACTTTATTATCATCCATTTTATAAATAATCACGATTTCTTTTAAATGTTGTTTTTAAATCACTGCTGCTTTGTCAATAATGTCCGAAGTATTCCAAAATTTGTCTGTGGATAAGATAATTTACTGAACATTTAATATTTGGTTGAATATCTTCTTGTTCTCATTAGGGCATCGACGCAACGGGTCATTCCGTCAAATAGTCGCTCCAGGGAATCCTTACGTCTTTCATTCCAGATCTGTTGGACCCTCATTCGTAGCTCTCGTAAAGTTGTTAGGGGGCTGCTATTGAGTTACTTCATCACATGAGCCAAGATAGGCTTTATAACATTCATATCTGGACTACTTGCTAGTGAATAACCGGGACCCTCTGGTCTTCAAATGACATTGTGATAGCTGCGTCACTGTGAGCAATTGTGACACGAGGTCGCCTCTACCAGGCTTATCTTTAATATATCCTGTTTATCTGGATATTTTTTTAACATTTTTGTTTGTAGCACCCTTGCTGCAACCGTGGACTAATCTGATATGTCTTTGGCAGTAATTGAAATTATCTAAGACTCAGCTTGTGCGATTGACCTCTGACGTGTTTGTGACTAAGAGTTTGTGGGGTTGTGGACACACTTAACATTGCGCAATAGGAAAAAAACGGGATGAACACATGACACAATGTACCCTGATGTGATTTATATTGTTTTTATTCTAGCAGCGTTGATCATCGATAAGTATTTTCGATTCTCCCAAAACATGTGTCTAATTACTTATTTTCACCATAGGCTATACATGTATGGATTCAAGTCCTGATAATTTAGCACAAAATGTCAAAATATACTTTCTGAAAGCGTAATAGATCAGCAATACAGGACACTTGATAATTTGTTTTTTTAAGGAGTGACATTTTTGAAAACAAGTGTCCGAAAATATTAGAAGCACAGTACATTAATTTCATTGTCGAGGTGGATCCATATCTTTAGAGGGCGGTGTATTATACTGTTTCCTGCGGTTTTGCGATGTATAGTCCATCAACACTAACCAACTACAAATGATTAGTGGAGTTTTTATTGTTTCCAGTGGATAAAATACTTTGATCATAATGTGTAATGTGTTGTTTCTTAGACTTAGAGAGAAGTAAACCGACTACTATATGGTGCTCCCATGATTAAAAAGACGTTTATGTCACTTAATAATGTGTGTAGATATACGACTTTGAGCTCCTTGTGGGGGGGGGGGGGGGGGCAGGTAAAGTGGTGGTTTGCAAATACACAATATAATACAAGATGTGTAAGGTACTCAGCCCCTCACAATGATTGAGATGATGAAGTTATTCAGCTGTCAGTCGACAAGGATACTTTCGTGGACTTATGACAGATACCCAACTCCGACAAAGTAGCTCTCTAATGACGCAAGGGTTCGTTTTAGAGCCAATGTCAAGAAACGTCGACCCTGAATTTGAAGCGCCGAAAATATTTCGCCTTGAAAGCGCCGGAATAAAAAAGGATTGTTTTCAACTTGAAATCATCATTAATGTCTTAGTTAGCTCTTCCCGCTATATTTGAATACCTATGTTATGCATGGGTCTACGGCCATTATAAATATTTTACTCTTTCAGTGCGGGGATCGACTTTAGACGTCAGAATCTGACGTCCATAGACGTCAGAGTGACGTCTGAAGTCGATCCGCGCATTGAAAGACATTAAAAGCAGCCTTGAGAATAAAATGATGAAAATGTTCGTGTGAAAAGGCTGATCCGTGATCTGTAAACCACGTGGCTTAATTAATGACGTAGACACACATGGCCAGCCGTGAGTGGCTGTGTCCGCAGCGGCAGGCCAACTCTGGTTTAAGAGTTGTGGCTGCGTTTATTGGCGTCCCGGTCGTGCTGATCACAGGGATCTGTCAAGGCAGGGACAGCTGTGTCGGGGGGGGGGGGTCTCTTATCTGGAAATTGTGCCAATTTTACCTGGGGTGCTTGGTTTCGCGATTTTCATTGTGAAATCATAAAGCTGAATGAATAGTATTGGACCGGATGCGGAAACAGACCTACCACGGTGATATGATTTCATCATTTTGATGTCGAGTTTTAGGGAATTCTGAAGATCGTTCTACGTCCGCGTGTAAGCACGGTGACTTAGACGTATAGTACTGCCCCTGAAAATCCCGCGAAAAAATGGTGTAAAAAGTGGCGGAATCGAAAAATATATACCCTTCGATTCATTAGGTTATTTAGCTGGACATGCATGTACTTGCATGTCTTCGAGCAGCTCGGAGTTTATCACAACTCACCCATCTGCACACGAGCTGCATTGCCAATACAACACTATTCCCATTGTGTGACTCTCAGTCAATAAATATAGGTGCGGTGCCGTCGCTGAATTTGGGCGCAAAAAAATGCGACTCTATGGTAGATCCATTTTTTACTGCTTACTTGAAAGAGGGCAGTTACTGCTTTTGTATTTACTCGGCAAATGTGCTGTGGTGCGTTCTTTTCTCCATGCTCGTTGCCGTACACGCACGTCATCCGTACGGCCGCCGGCACGACTGGCGGCACGCACGCGGCCCTGACCCGGCGACCCGCGGCGTCGCCAGCCCACCCCCGGCCGCGGGCGAAACGTTCCGGCTTCGCGGATAGTTCCGGCTGCGCGGCCGGGTCATCCGAGATACATCACGCAACTTCCCGGCGAACCCCCCGCCGCGAGTTCGAGCCCGGTCATCGGCTCGGTGACGGGCCGCCGTCGCAGACAGTGGCCCGTCACCGAGCCGGCGGCGGGCCACCGTCCAGCTGTGGCGGGATGCCCTCCGGTGCCACTTCTGCGCCTATTTCCCGGAAGCCCAAATAACGTGTATCATTCCCGGAAGGGTTGATACAGCACGTCATTATCTGTAACACTATCATGGCAATCGCGCAAAGGTAAGCAGCAGTGACTGCTTATGTGAAAAGTTAACAGGTACTGCTGGTCGCCTTTGCACGGCAGTAACTGCTTTCCCGTGTAGTGAGTGGTTACTGCTGTTAGACTTAACAAGGCAGTACTAACTACTAGATAAAGCCATTCCAAACAAAGGGGATCACTTTCCTCGGAAAATAATCACGTCTATCGCTTGGCGGCTCCGTTTTCAGCATGGTATTTTATATGTCTCGACTGCGTCAAGTTTCTGCAGCGCAGATGTTTTCCACGGAACGATTAAAAGAGCAGATCGTATCAAATGTCTGACCTTTGTGACATTTGTTTGACGAAAATTATTCCGTCCTAATTTCGTGTCAGCCATATATACGTATTACAGAGTAATCAAATGACGTTATTATTGTAGTGAATCGTGACTGTAATCACAAGTGAGACGAATGCCTTACTTCATACAGTTCAGCTCGGTGTACTAATACTATAATATTTCATCTCTGTAGTGCAAAGTCAAGAGGCATTCAGTCTCACACATTATCGCCCAATTCGAATGAAGGAAACCTTCAATATCGCCTAGAGGGGTACAAAGTAATCTCTTTCCGGCAACTCATATTATGCCGTTGGTAATGTTTTTTTTATTAATTTTGTTTATAAAATATACCCCTAAAATAGTGCTACAATGTATGCGTTTCTATCTCAATCTTACTTACCTCTAATAGCATAATTTTCGATGGCGTGCGTGCTCGTCAAGTGAACGGAATAATTATTACGTCTCAGTTGAAAACATCATTCTGTGAATAGCCAGACAAGTGAGGAGATTTAGAATAATCCTCTTGGCAGGCAAAGCTGTGGAACGAGCTGCCCGATCAAGTGCTGATTTCTGAATCCTTAGAATGTGTTAAAAACGTCTTCAAGAAGCATAAGATTTGTGAAGCCTTTTTTTGCAGTGTGCACAAAATAGTGTAGGTGCGCTATTCATGGGATAATGTGGCTCGACATAAAAACTTCAAGTCATTTAATTTTCAATCACTTGAAGTTGTATCTCGCTGACGCGATCCACAACTTCAAGTGAGTGAAAATTATGCATATTTGACAAAATGAATGATAATTATTTTCAAATCTTGCTGATTTATGTCACGTTTTATCTGTAGCATGTTTGAAAGGTGATATTTAATGTGGTGATAACAAAATGAAAAACCGAATATAATCGGAACCGGCGATAAACAATCATCGGATCACACGCGGAAACTTTAATAATCTCCCCCAGAAAACTTGACTGTGGTGCAGGAGGTTAATATACGACTTTGTCATGTCGCTGGAGTACATGGTTGATCAGTTTCCGAGTGGTGACAAACAGCCTGCTTGAGTCTGTCTAATGAGAATGAATCTAAAACCCCGACCAGCACGGGGAATCTAACCAGCTTTGGCTTGGCGTTGCCTTTACGTCTGTAGACGATGGCCATAGCTCAACCAATACAGGGCTTATTCTCATTGTTTTCTGGTGGTATATTTACTTAACCGGGTAATTGGCACAGCCATGCACCCTCCTTAGTTTTTATATTATGCAAATGCGGATTATCGGATGCATACGTCGCACGCTTACTTTTCAGAAAATACATATTTTATAACCATATTTTATAAATATAAATATCCACTCTCAAAAACGATGGTTATTGTATGTTCTTCGCTGTATAGTGCTATAGCAGAGATATTATATTATCTAAACTGCTATCGACTTGATACCGTATACCTGTTTTGCTACAAGGGAAATAACCTTCAAAACTTTTTTCTAAGAAAGTACATATAAAAAAGATGGAGAATGAAGGTAACAAGCTCCTTATAAATTTTAGAAATATGCCCAGGATTTGCGAATAGAAAGTCTGTCAAAAGTGAACACACACACGCTGACAAAGCCCACGTTGAGGAGAAGGGATTGTCTATAAAGTGAACACACACACGCTGACAAAGCCCACGTTGAGGAGAAGGGATTGTCTATAAAGTGAACACACACACGCTGACAAAGCCCACGTTAAGGAGAAGGGATTGTCTATAAAGTGAACACACACACGCTGACAAAGCCCACGTTGAGGAGAAGGGATTGTATATAAAGTGAACACACACACGCTGACAAAGCCCACGTTGAGGAGAAGGGATTGTCTATAAAGTGAACACACACACGCTGACAAAGCCCACGTTGAGGAGAAGGGATTGTATATAAAGTGAACACACACACGCTGACAAAGCCCACGTTGAGGAGAAGGGATTGTCTATAAAGTGAACACACACACGCTGACAAAGCCCACGTTGAGGAGAAGGGATTGTCTATAAAGTGAACACACACACGCTGACAAAGCCCACGTTGAGGAGAAGGGATTGTCTATAAAGTGAACACACACACGCTGACAAAGCCCACGTTGAGGAGAAGGGATTGTCTATAAAGTGAACACACACACGCTGACAAAGCCCACGTTAAGGAGAAGGGATTGTCTATAAAGTGAACACACACACGCTGACAAAGCCCACGTTAAGGAGAAGGGATTGTCTATAAAGTGAACACACACACGCTGACAAAGCCCACGTTGAGGAGAAGGGATTGTATATAAAGTGAACACACACACGCTGACAAAGCCCACGTTGAGGAGAAGGGATTGTATATAAAGTGAACACACACACGCTGACAAAGCCCACGTTGAGGAGAAGGGATTGTCTATAAAGTGAACACACACACGCTGACAAAGCCCACGTTAAGGAGAAGGGATTGTATATAAAGTGAACACACACACGCTGACAATGCCCACGTTAAGGAGAAGGGATTGTCTATAATTGCAGGCAGACTAGCTCGTGAATATATTTCGAGAACGAATAAACTCGCGGGGGTTGTGATAAAATCAGATATGTATAATTGTCCATTTTTGCAGCTCAGCCCTAGTAAACACGATACGTTGACTCGGTGTTGGTACAGTGCTGGGCCACGGTGGCACAACACTGTACCAACACCTGGTCAACGTCTCGTACCTGCAGGGCGCGAGAGGTGTCTGTGTTTTTTCAGCAATTAACTGGAGCCCGGCACAGCTATTCTACTGGGATCTTCATGTTTATTTTCCTGCATTCTGCCGATCCCTCACTGAATGCGGGCCGACGTGAATCGTGTCGACGGAGTCTAATTACTCCAGTCATTATATCAATTGCTGCCATTTAAAGCCCCGAGTCCCCTGCGATCAAAATAACAGGCCGGCGAACAAACGGCAAATCAAACGTAGCAGCATACTTCCATGTGGATCCAAGGAATAAAAATCTTTGGCTGAGAGATCTAAAATACAGTCTCAGTTAACGCGAAACAACCCGAAATTCCAGCTCAGTGAGGGTTGAATGAACCTAAATAACCTTTCAGCATTAGGTGAAACCAGCTGAAAATGGCTGAGCGAGTGCGAGCCAAACGAAAATAATTTCAGCGCGTAAAACGAGCCGAAATAACCACTCAGCTGTCGTCGACTAAACCAAAACCATAATTACTGCTCAGCAACCTAAAACAAACTAGATTAGCTTGTGTCAAACAAATTATTCTAATTTATCAATGAGCAAATGAATGTTAAACCAAAATAACTTATCTGCATCTAACGTAAAACAAACCGAAATAGCCTGACTTATATTTTTGCAGGTGTATCGGTAACATGGGATGGCTACACGGCGCAAATGAAAGGCAAACAGTGGTAACTGCTCACTTGAAAAGCGAGCAATCACTGTTGCAGAGATACGCACAGCATCTGTTTTTGAGGCATCACGTACTTTCGGTTGTCCCCTTTTACGAGTGCATCTGATACGGCGTTTATTTGCTCATGTGCTCTATCTGTCGATGACAGCACAATGGTACTGTCGGGCAAACTCCCAAACAGACGTGTTCCAACGCCGGCACAAACCTGGGCCGGCACCGCCCAGGTTTGAACCGGTGAAGAGCCTAATTAGGAATGGGGTTATATCAGGCATGGGGTGTCAAGTCAGGGTCAGGTATATGCGCAGGGTGTGGTGCGCAGTGGTTGGGGAGGGGGTGGGTGGCAACGGGACGTACTGTAAGTGTAGCAGTGGTGAATGATTATCATCTAGATTTTTTGTCAACCCGGATATTTAAGCTGAAACAAGTAAAACAACAAATTACATAACGTAAAACAAAATAATCAGACCAATAATACTATTGAAGGATGTTAGGCACATTTCAAAAAACGTTGAGTATTCTGAGAGTTGTCTTAGACAATTTGGAAAGAGAACATCACTGAGAAAATATTACCAACACTACAGATACGACACTGGAGGTAAGATAATGCATACTTTAATAATGTTAATTATAACTGATGTGTTTTTCTCATGTTTTAAAATGCCATAGCTATAGCAGTTCCTTTTTCATGACATTCACATGATTCTGGTAGGCCTAATTCATAATTTATCAACCAGGCGCATTCCTAATTTTGCCATTGACGAGTCATGATTATTTAACCCAACAGGTACATTTCGAATTTCACCACTGTCATGTAATGCCTAATTTATTAACTAATGCTAATTTATTAACCAGGCGCATTCCTAATTGTACCACTATCAGGTCAGGCTTAATATATCAATCAGGTGCATTCCTAACTTTACCAGTGTCAAGTCATGCTTAATATATCAATCAGGCGCATTCCTAGTTTTGACACTGTCAGGTCATGCTTAATTTATCAACCATGCGCATTCCTAATTTTGACACTGTCAAGTCATGCTTAGTGTTTCAATGAGGCGCATTCCTAATTTTGACCCTGCCAAGTCATGCTTCAATCAAATGCATTCCTAATATGATCACTGTCAGATCATGTTTAATTTATCAACCTGGCGCATTCCTAATTTTGACACTATCAAGTCATGCTTAATTTATCAATCAGGCGCATTCCTAATTATACCACTGTCTGGTCATGCTTACTTTATCAACCATGCGCATTCCTAATTTTACCACTGTCAGGTCATGCTTAGTGTATCAATGAGGTGCATTCCTAATTTTGACACTGTCAAGTCATGCGTCAATCAAGTGCATTCCTAATTTGCTCACTGTCAGGTCATGTTTAATTTACCAACTAGGCGCATTCCTAATTTTGACACCAGATAAACAGTCTCTGTTGACACTGTCAAGTCATGCTTAATTTATCAATCAGATGCGTTCCTAATTTTACCAATGTCAGTTTATGTTTAATTTATCCTAATATTTGTTGTTTTAGTTCTTGTTTTCTATGGCATACATGTGATATTGTTATATTGTTATATAATGATCAGTGAACAAAAGTAATTCGATATTCATATATGTCATATTGTTTTCTACTCATATATTGTTCTCATAAGTCTTACCATGATTACTATAATATCGCTTATACTTCCTAAGTGATATGCTGCTGTTAACACTTTTAACCAATTAGCATTATCGGCCTTTGCGATATGTACCCGCGCTTAGCGACATTGTTGAACTCGTCACACTTAGGCGATAAAATCTTGAGGTCAAATAAAAAAAATTGTTTTTGACTTCAATCAAAGCATAATCTCTATTATGCTCTCAGTTCTCCGTCAAGCTTCTACTATGTTTTTGCAAAACTAATGATCTAATTTTGTGACAAAACAGCAATTCAGCTTTAACAAGTGAAAGATTATCTCTTCGGTTTCAATTAAAATTATACATTTTAGATAAATTGACGATATTTTAACATTTATAAATGCCACGGGGACGGGATCAATTTATATTGGTAAGCAGGTAAATTGGCTATAATATATATATAATCAGTTACAAGTCACTGATTTTATATGAAATATAATAATTATGGGGACATTTCTCATTAGCCAATGATTCAGATAATTGTGTATATAAGTAACCTCAATAAAGCATACGTGGCAAGGAGCAGCGTAGTAGAGGAGCGCGCAGCGCGAGGGCTGACGCGAGATTATGCACTAGTTCTGGTATAAACCTTATAGTGCCTCTCTCTTTTCACCTGGTGAGGTAGGTGATTGTACAAGCATTGGCAAGAAGTCCAGGAGACAAGGAACCAGGGAAGAGGCGACCAGCCACCAGAGTAAGGGCAAGGACTGAACCTTTGGAATGTGCTCTGCTTTCTGAGCAGTGTGTTTGAAACCACCATCATGAACCGTCATCGTTAGCCAACCATCCGTGTCCGCCGTGCCATCACCCAAGCTAGCAATGTAATGATAGAGAGCTCATTGCTTAAGACCAGAATCCGTCTCCTTCAGTGCTATGATTGAAAGCCCACTGCCTTATGTGTCTCACAAAACGGCTCCCTTCAGAGCCCCTGTTCTCTGTGGGAACAGGAGTTCAGGAGTTCAACCGATATCCGTCAACCGTCAACCGTCAACCGTGTTCTTGTCTCATGCAGTGGAGTGATAGGGAACTCACTGCTTTGGTATGTCACACAGAACGGCGCCCCCAGAGCCCCTGTTCTATGTGGGAACAGGAGCTCAACCGTTGTCCGTCAACCGTCAACCGTCAACCGTGTTTAAGCGTCAGCCTGGATTGCAGCCAGCAATTGATCCAGAACTGTATTAGAGCCTGATCGTTTTTGAACGATCTCATGATTCAACACCAGATCCTTGAAACACTGTGTGTTTTCAAGTGATCTAAATGTTTTAACCGCCAGTGCTGTCATCCTAGTTTTGATCATAGGGACATTAGTGAGGTCATGCAGATCTATTGTTCTCATTCTGTCCAGGTAAGTTACACCAAGTGCTATTCTCAGGCACTTGTTTTGAAAGATCTGCATTTCCTTCACTTGTGATTCCCTTAAAGCTCCAGTTATCAGTGAACCATATTCAAGGACAGGGCGTATAAAGCACTTGTAGGCTTTTAAGATGGTATATGGTCTGGCGCCCCAGTTTGTCCCTTTGAGCAACTTCAACAGGTTCAGTCGCCTGTAGACCTTTGTCATTAGGTCTTTCATATGGTCTTTGAAGCTAAGCCTTCGATCAAATAGGATTCCAAGCAGTTTGGCTGTTTGAGTTTGAATAATAGGCTCACCAAACAGTTCCAGATCTATAAGTTCTGGTTTTGGACCGACACTAAACACAATCAGCTGAGTTTTTCCTGCGTTTAGTTTTATCCGCCATTTGGAACACCATGCTTCAATAAGTTTTAAAGCTTTTGATAGCTTTGCCTTCACCCATTTGGCATTGGTTGCATGTGCCCAGATTCCCATGTCATCTGCGAACTGGGAAAGCTTGACATTGAGTGAACTCATGTCTGGGATATCATTCACATAGATAATGAAAAGGAGAGGGCTTAGGACCGAGCCCTGAGGTGTGCCCGCATTGAGGGTCACCTCCTCTGAGCAGCGTAAAAAAAAAAAAAAAAAAAACTTTTCCCTTTTATGTTTAGACGGGCGATACATGATGTTGTTTTAGTGATTGGCCGTGACAAGTAGCCTTGCAATCTATTGACCTGAAAGGGGGGGTGGTGTAGCTATTAAGTCACACTAAATAAGGTGTGATCGCATTGTCTACTGTCGCCCCTGGATGACCATCTAGTTCCAAGAGGCGTTTATTCAAAATGTTAATGATGCTAATAATCTATTTGTTACAATAAAATATAATCAATATTATTTTTTTTTATTGTTATTTCTGATGAATAAGTTTTCTAGTTCTCTTTTTTTATTTCACGAGATGTACTCTTAATTCCGACCGATCCCAGTCGCCACAAGAAAATACAAACACCTTGGATTTGCGCAAAGTGTTGATAACCGTAACAACTAAAGAGGTGCGACTATCATTTAGTCTCATTCCCCACCCTTTGCAGCCAACTTAACTGACATGTTTATAATGTACGTTATTTTTTAAATCATCCATATATTTATTTTCCATATATTTATTTAAAAAAAAAGATTTATTGTTGCTATCAAAATATATCTGCTGTTAAAAGTTTCATATAATATATATAATTGAATAGAATACTTGATACCATGATAATACTCACGCGGGAATAATACGGGGTTTTTTCAGATTGACAGGAATTTAGCTGAATTCCACGTCACACTGGTGGAAAGAGGCTTCAGCGTGAGATTACAAAGACATTCTATTGGGCCAGGCGCAGTAGTTCAACTAAGTCGTAAATCCGAATCATCTACTGTTTTAATAGTAGACTTAAATCACTATTTTTATTTCTAACTTCAGGTACACCTTGGCGCTAGATCAACCTTTGCAGCATATATTAGGGTTTTTTTAAATATATTTTACAAATAACCTTAGATGATGTAAAGGTTGATTTTTTTGCTATGCTAAATGCTTAAGAGGAGTGATGAATGTTCATTGTCAGAAATTTCACTGCATTTCAATGGGTTTTTTATGTTTTTTTTTAATTCGACCCACAGAACTAGTTGAGTCTGTTCATTATTATAATATGGCTTCAGGTTGTTTTCTGCAGACGGTTCAGGTTTTAGTTAAACTATTAAAGCTCTTACAGTTTTATGAAGGTGTTAACATAATGTTTTAATCAAGTTTTATCACATACTTTTCCCTATGATTGTATCGTTTTGTGTTTTCCACATGTCATAAGTATAATGCCATAATTGTGAACTTGACAGTTGATAATCATGTTATATCTGATGAAAGTAAACAAATGTTTTATTTGAATAAGGCTATGTTGTGTTACTTTTTCAATTGGCAGTTCTTTCCATAAATCGATAGATGTGATGTAATGAATAGTGAGATAGACCCCCCCCCCCTAATAATAGCATTTGACACACATTAATGTCTATTTTGTGATATACTGATATGATCATTAATTATAAAATGTCGATCTCCATGGATTGCGTAATTATTATTAATTTGTCATCACTATTATTATTATAGGACTGCACAGTTTAATTACACATACTAAAACCCCTTGATCAGCATATCTTTATTATACAACAATAATAGATATATGAGCTTACCGCATCTTTGACAACATATTTTATGGAAATATACAATTACATTAATATAAAAAATTCGCTGCATGATCATCCGTAGGCGTTACACACAGTCATGCGCAATGAGTGGGAATTGAGGCCTTGCCTAATATCTACCCCATGCCTAATTTTGCTTGACACCGGCGTTGGAACACTGCACCGCCTCTCGGGGGAAGTGTGTCATGCGCAGGCGCGCGGTAGACGGCCATTTTGTTGTTTGTCCTGAGAGATAATAAGAGACGGTGACAGGAGAGTCGTTGTAAATCAGTGTGAAGCGCTCGCGGCCCCTGTGCTGGTCAGCAACGGCGGATGTAACAAGTCTCATCGTAACAAAACTGTCACAAGCTGGCCCATATTCTCGTACAAGTTACGATATAACCGTAGGCTTCGGATTGGTCAAGATGGCCATCTCGACCAATCAGAAGCCTACGATATATCGTAACTTGTACGAGAATACGGGCTACTCACTGCTGTCCGATACCATCACCCTTCTATATGACCCGTCTGTATCAAATCAGTCACATAGTAGGCGAATATTATTAGACCTGTAATTAGGCCGAAGGGGAAAAAATATGCCCAAGCTGAATTTTTCAGGATACCTTCCAAATATCATTATAGAAACAACATACTAAAATTCCCCGTGATTCCCGCTGGAGCCTTTTCCGTTATTCAAGATAGCGTCCAAGATGGCCGCCAAAATGTTCATACCGCTATATCTCGGCTTGTAATCAACATAACTTTATGATTTAAATGTCTACATGTGCATTTATTGACATAAGGATTCCATTGAAACAGGTTCCGAGTCACTAAAAAGTCACGACTATAATTTATTTGCAATTTAAAGTATATATTGATAAGCGAAAGAGCAAGATTTTGATATGATTGTATGACATTTTAAATACTATTTCAATCATAACAATATCAGAAATTGAAAATAAATGATATATGTGACTATTTCGTGACTCAAAAGCCTGTTTCATTGTAATCCTTTTGTAAAAAAAGAACATTTTATATATAAACATCATAAAGTTATGATGATTACAAGCGGAGATATTAGGTGGTCGATTTATGCAAAAGTCCACTCGAATACCCTGGAAAATTATACCAAAGATGTTTTCTAGAGGTTTTGTCACCAATGACATGTATTTAATGGCAGGAGAAAGTCTTTCAAAATCTGACTACCGGAAAAGTGTCAAATCCAAGATGGCCGCCAATGACTCTAGAAAAAGGAAATTGCTATGGCTAATTAGTGTATACCTACTGTTGAAGTGTCAATGTCAGTGCAGGCACTGATGTTGGCCGTGGTAGCCTTAAACAACCTGCAATATAGCTACCTTCAGCTATTGTTACTCTGGGAACTATCCCACCAGAGTCTCTGGATGTATGGACATGCCTGGGGTTAATCCTCCAAACATGCCCGGAACCCCCATATTATCGGGCGAGTGAAGGAAAACGGTCCCACAGAAAAAAAATTCATCTGGTTGTTCACTCAAAAATATTAACTTAGCACGCGCGAGCAGCTTAACCCTTACACTGCTGCATAAAATTTGCAGCATGTGTGGTTGCCCACTAAGTATATGAAATGAATCGGGCTTTAGGCCACCTTTGTTCACATATAGGCTAAACTGGGCCAGGAGAACCTCCTGATATAGACTGCGCTATATCAGGATAGAGAGAGTACATGTTACTGATCATCTGGGCAAAAATTGGTAATTTCTTCCAAAGTGCACAGAGAAACCCCTAACAGCCTGGACTATCAGTAATACAGTTACTAAATGCATGTTCAGCGAGTGGCAGTATCATTCCCTGAAAATGGATCCAGATGAAGTGATGCGTGTTCTATTCGAATAAGTCAAACAAACTACATTGTGTTCAGTTGCATTATTTGTAGTCAATTGATGACAAAACAAATCATACTATTATAAAGCTGCTGGCTCAAATTTAAAAAAGTAGGCTAATTCAATGCTTTGCCACCTAATGAACACAATCATGATTATTAACACATTGTGATCACCATTATTTTAAATTGCAATTTAAGGAAACTGTATACAGACCTCGAAAGATTTTGAATATTCATCCCTAGCAGCCACAGTGTCGTATATGTCACTCAAATGAATGGCATATACCACTCTTTAGCTTCTAAAGTGGACATGTAAATTTGTCGTTTCTAATAATTATTCAGGAACTGCACACATTTTTGCATTTTTGCACAAGTCATTTCATTAATGCTTTGATGATGTTAGACGGGAGCGCTAGTGGGTCGGGATACTGGCCACCATTTTTCCATGTTTACCTAAAAGAACGCAGCGAACTCGTATACCTTACAGTTTGTGCACACACGGCCTGATAGCTTGATATATAGACTGTTCGTCTTCCACTTAGTGGACTCGTCTGCCTTGTAATTCGGACTGTTTTCACAGTTTTTGCCCAGCCGCACACCCCGTGTTTTATGGGCTGTTTTTACTCGCGCGGATAACATCAATGTTGGCGCAGTTTATCATCTTCGCTGCTTGCTTACCTGGGTGCTCCAGACTACACACGAACCGGGGGTTGATTTCACGTGGGAACAATTTCGAGCCAACGTCTTCGACGTTGGTCCGCAATTGCCCCCACGTTTATTGCCCGCGATCACTCTGCAGACTCCAGGGCTTATTTTCACCAGTGTTCCCGCGTCCCCTCCTCGGGCACTATCCCAGGTACAGAGGGATTTAGTTTTTTGACCTGGAGTACCCTTCCATCTGTTATTTTTGACAAGTTCCCGGTGTGGGACGGCGGCTCGGTACTACAGTTACAACTACGGCCGTAAGCACGCGCAGACAGTTGATAAGGAAATGACGTCTTCTCAGTCAGAAGCACAAAGGGTCCTGGATATGTCTAGTGTCTCTTTTCCGTACAGAAAAAAACGAATAAAACTATTATTATTAAGTTTGCAAAATGATTTACTGTTATCTAATATTATATATAGTAGGCACATTACTGCTTTTAGTTACTCAACCAGGATAAAGTTTAAAACTCATCTTCATCGACACAATTTGAACATTAAAGCCCCTCATCCCTTTTTTCTTATTACACGAAATAGGGCTATATTTTTTATTCCATAAGGATGGCAATGAATGATTTCACACATGAAGTCAAAGACAAGTCGGACCAAATGACAATCGAAAATGACACATGTCACATAAATTAGGGAGACTTGGGCCCAAGTGACACACATCTCCAATAAAACGTATTCTCATTAAGATGAATAATGACGGCCGTCGGTTGTTTTGTTTGGTGAATTTGAGAGCAGCATACAGTATTTAATATACTAAAACCAAAATTTAAACATGGCGTGTATCAACATTTAGCATTCTATACAGATAATCCATTGATCTGTGTGCTGCAGGAGACAGTTAATGTTAACCACCCTCCAATCATTACGTATTCGATGCTCTCACACTGGAACATACTTCATCAGGAGCCAGTTCACCTCCGGGTGATTCCCTATACTGCATTAGAAAGGCAAACAGCAGTAACTGCTGACTTTTAAAGTAAGCAGTCACTGCTGTTTGCCTTTGTACGACAGAGGTGAATCCCTGTAAGTCGGGTCACCGGGTGGAATGATTCCTGCAGATCCACCAGGTGGGTAATTTATCGGAACACCTGTCCGACTGCAAGCTGTCACAGTGCCCGGGACAACAGTAAACACGACCGGCTGTTTCTCCACATGCTGGCACACCGCCACCGTCCTCTGCCATCCAGCGTTTTGTTGCCTGTTTCCCAGCAGATAGGCCATTAACAGCCATAAGTACCGTGCTGAATTCGTCATGAAAAGTTTTTCGTGACACTCCGACACTTGCTTTGTGGCGCGTGTAGCAAGAATTGAAGCGATTTATAGGCCTACTGCAGAAGTTTTTTTTATTTTTTTGTGCTGCGCATTTACCAGTTAGGCTAGATATAGAGACGACATTTCCGTATTTCTAATTTTTGACATGGTTATCAATAATCAGAGCTCAGTAATTTCGTCTCTATATCTAGCCTAACTGGTGAATGCGCAGCACAAAAAATAGAAAAACTTTTACAGTTCTAGTCTATGGACATGTTTACATCAGATGGTCATATTAAGAAACCGAAATAAAATCACCGATTTTTTATGATTTTACCCTTGGCCACTCCCTATAAACATATCATGTACTTTATCTTAACTAAAATGTCCACAAGGAAAGATAATATTTTATCATAATACAAAATCCTGAAAAAATATTACCCTTCGTACACGATGTGCGTTATAAACAATGGCATCATAGCCAGCAGGTCACGGCAGAAACTTTCTGAAAAGTTATGGGTCACAGAATGACCACATTTCGCATTTATTTAGAGCAGTATAGGATAACACAATGTTGTGTGTGTTGGGGGGGGTAGCTTTCTTCACGACATAAGAAGCCATTTTTTAGTCACCAAGTAGAGAGTCAATAACCTAATGACATTGATTTTATATACATGTATATGGAGGCCAAATTATGATTATTACAGATTAATGAGGCACATGTTTCACCTCTAGCCAAATGTAATTAAGTTGCAATAATAAGACATGATTACACGTAGTAAGGTTGTGCTCTTAGAAAACGGTTTATATTTTGCTTTATCAGTGTTTATGGCAAACTGGAGAAAGGTTTTACAGTCATATATAATAGAACGTTTCACTAATCTCACCACAATCCAACCCCTATCTTTGGACCCCAAAAAACACCAGTCATTGGCAAAATGTTAGTTAGACGTTGGTCCAGTGTCAAAGAGCAATAATACTGTGAGCCCAACAGGAAACCTCCATGCCGTCGACATCTTGTGTTTGCTGCATAAAGACAAAATGAAGGAATATATGGGTCATTTTTTTAAACGTTGTTTTATGTGGCCTTATATCTAAACCGTCCCCGCGTGGAGACCAGATACACACTGGTATTGAGTTGTACGTTATTGTATCCTTTAGCTAATAACCATAATATGTTGATTCTCATTTTCAAAATACAATATTCCATCAATTTGTTCAAGAGTGCATGTTATAGCGTCATTCACCCCAAACAGTGATCTCAGCAGACCAGATACATCAATCAATTATATGGAGATTATATCGACATGAAGTTCAAAACAGCCTTTTTAGCTTACAAGTTTTCAGCCTTGCACGCGATATTCAATGACCCCCGTAAGCATGAAACAATATTCCGCTTTCTCCGCTAATTATCGGCTCTCTGGAACAAGCATTCCTTTCTAGAGGTCCTGGCCTCCGGGGGCCAGTTTTTTTCCAGACCATTTCCCCCTTCATGTCCGCGGCAATATGGCATTGTGTTAGTGGAGTGCAGCTGTATCCATAATTTGGAGAACTGAGAGAGACCGGGCCCGATTGCCTGCGAGGGATTGCGAGAGGTCCAACGACGGATCGGCAAGGGGTCAGCGTCGGCGACGCTATCCCCTCGCCGATCCGTCCCCTCCGATCCGTCGCTGGCCAATGCCTCCCGCACAGTTGGCCAAGCGGCTGCCATCAGCTCGACCCGGTGGCACGGCTGGTTGGCGTGTCAGCTTGCAGGATGAATACCCAAACCGTGGGCATGTCAGGTAATCCGGCCGAATCACTCAAGGGGAATTAGGCCTTCCGCCGTGCGCGCGTCTCTATATACCTCGTCTGCGGCAGTAACCCGCGTATTGATTGCAGGGTGGACCGAATGAGTCCCGCTGGTCGGTCTCTGCCCGGCTCGGTCTTTTAACCCCGGCAAGATGGCCCAACTCCGGAAAGTAGTCGGGTCAACGTTGTAGCCGATGGCCCGGCATTGCGACAGACATGAAACAATGGTTCACGTTTGGTCGGGGTAAAATCCCTTTAACCAGCCTCCACACCCAATAATCTTAACCGCATCCCTAATCCACGGCACAGCGACGACCCAGCTCTTTTGAAATGCTTATCCTGCGTCTAAAACGTCAGTCCAATCCAGACGGTCCGCAATCGACATCCTTGCCTCCGTGTCAGCACCCCAATCCAGACAATATTTCGGACCACCAGAGGCCCTACGGTGGGCCTGCGTGTGCGCCGGAGGCCCACCGTATGGCCAGCAGTGGTGCGACATCTCCCGGTGGTTCTTTGTCAAACATTCATAAAAGCCTCGCAATTCCGATCCGGACAAATATCTGTTTGCATTCTATAACCGAGTCAAAGGCGCATCCGCCCACCCTATTCAGACAAGGCCCTCTACATGGAAATGTCATTTTCGTGCAGTCACGCCAGATGAAAATTATCTGCCGGGATTATTAATGCGGAATTGCCCTAACCCCGCGAGCTGAATGGCGGACAGTCTCAGACGGCACGCAAAAGTGCGCATCGCGTAGATCAGTCCTGGAAAGAGCGCATCATCAAATTGAGGAAGGTAATAACGAGGTGGTATGATGCCTAAATGTCAATCAAAAGACGAGATGATAACACGGGGATGTATAGATTTCAGTTTTCTTTGACCTGAGTATCTTAGTGTGGCGTCCACCTATTCTACAAAAAAAATGTATTGGAAATTTTAGAGGAAAAAATGATGTTTTGTCAATTATTATCACATAATGGGGCGTTGTGGTCCTATAGCACTGTTTAGCCTGGGCTTTAATTGTAAAAAGTAGGCTTCAAATACGTTTGAAGCCCGCAGATTGACTGACAGCGGGCTTTAAATACGTTTGAAGCCCGCAGATTGAATTACACCGTCAGGGTTCAAACGTCCTTTAGTCTAGGCTAGCGTAGGTTATGCACCAATGCACATGTGTAGGCCTACACTGTGCATAGCACGTCTGTTGCACGCCTCTAGCCTAACTCGATAGGTTGAAGCATACGTGTACGTGTAAATATGGCATCCTACATGTAATCAAAATACATACTATTATTATTGAGTCGCCCTTTTTACACTGTTGCTGCAATATAAGTGAACTGTTGCATTTATATTGGGTTTTTTTCAGAATGATGACAGCGATATGATTGATGATGTACTTGCTAGCATTTCTTCGAATGTGTTAATAGGGCCTACTGAGAAAAGATTAGAACTCATTGCAGCAGCATCCAGCCGAACGTGGAGCCAAATGTAGTACCAGTAGGCCTACAACGTAATTTACCGTTTCTGGCTGGAGCGATATTTAACTCATGCAACGTAACATTTAATATGCCGGAACAGGGGCAATAACTTTGTTAGTAAGCCTATTAGGATACACATCGAGTTTATCTTACACATTATTACACATTGAGGGTGTTTTTTTATTCTTATAGTTATAAGGCCTACCAATTGGTTTGTTGAACGTTACAAACAGCGATGAGCTGGTTTCAAGTACATGTATTTATAATCTAGCCTATATCACGAGAATGATCCACAAACAATAAAACTGCTCAATCATTTGTGTGTTTTATATTTTTGTAACCGTTGTGATAATAATAGTAATAGCACGTGTTTACTCAGGCTTTATGGTTATATGAGGCCCGAGTCGTCAGATTAGAGCTGGACCAGAGTGGTTTAAAGCCCGAGGCCTCAAAGTATATTCTTCAATTAATCACTTATACTATACCTTTTTGGCTTTACACGGCAGTAAAGTATCAATGTCAACAGAGCACAATCTGGTTGGTTGGTCAGCACTACTGACTACTTCTATTAAGTAATCCAGCGAACACGAGACGTTGACACAATGCTCGGTTAATTATGGCCCACCGTCTTCGACGCTGGCCCAACATTAACCAGACATTGGGTGTTTCTGAGAACATTGTGGGAGGACACCTTCAACCGGCGACAGCTTCCGTTCACCTTCGTGTTCTGGTACTTGAGCACGGGGGCCGCATTCGGACGCGGCTTTTATGTGCTCTTTACGCCTTACACCACAGGTTGTGAACGCGGCATTAGTGGGTACTCGAGGCTTTGTGAGGACGGTGTGTCCGTGTCCCTGCCTCACTTGTCTCGATCCAGTGAACTAACGCATCTCCACGTGAAATCACGGTCGATATCGCTGTGAAAAATGCACCATAGGAGCGACGGGGCAACGATTCATAGGTTGGCCCGTTATTCGGCCATTTCTAAATATTAGCACTTAACTTAGATCCACACCTGCAACAATGGGTTCACATGTATGCTGCTGTGTCAATGCAATCAACAGTAACTGCTCACTATTCAAATAAACAGTTACTGCTCTTTGACTATGATTATGCAGAGGCGAAAGACAAGGCGCATTAATAAATTCCATTAATATTTGTGTTGGGAGAGTGCAGCTATAACAATGAGCTTATCGATACCAATGATTCATGTTGAACGGCTCTAAAGTGTGTACTTCGTCATGACAAGAGAGGTGCTGTCAATGCTTCTGCTTTATTGCAGATAAGTGTTATTATATTAGAGCAATACAGAATGAACCGAAGATCCAAATAATAATCTGCGAGCAAAACTAAAAACTACAAACGACATCCGAAAGAACATAGCTCTGTGATTATATGCGCCTCACTGATGGCGTATCAACTTTAATCTGAAATGGTTCAAATGCCGCTTTATTGGTGGGTGAACTCCCTTGTCTCGATCCAAGCTCATTACATTAAGCCATTTTCTAACTTTTTTTAATACGTTTATGATGCATGTGAGGAGGGTAATTAGCGTAATTATATTACAATAGACATTCCTGGAATTCAGTTAAACCGTCATTACATGTGATCATGAGCTTATAATTGACGCTAATTACAGAAATTTGCTGAGGACAAAACCAAATGAGATTTCAGTATTTTTTCTAATTATTTAACAAATGCTTCTTGAAAAATATTCTACTAAATAATGTGACCATGAAGCAGGCTTGAAATATGTAAATTGCTATGTAATTTACAAAAATACTGTATAATAATTGAACATTTTGTCCCCTTGAAAATCAAAGCGTGTATGCGCCACTTTTCCGTTTTCAGTAACAGCTGCACGCTTTCAGTTCCAGAGGAGTGGTTGAAATAGCACAATGCCACCTTATTCATCGCCCACAACACCTAATAACAGTAGTAACAGCACAGCCGTGTGTGCTATAGAATTGTGTACTCGGTAGAAAAGATTCACTATTTTGTTCGCTTCCCACTTTTACAAAAATATGTGAATTTTCCCTTACTAGTTTACTTTTTTCCCGCTAAGTTATCTTATTTGAATTTTTACCCACACCGAGTTGCGTCTAGCTATCGCGATCCACAACTTCAATGGGTGATAAATACGAGACCGAACATTTGCAAATCTCGATGTTTTGACGCACATTTCGTTCCCGAACTGTGATTTAATCTGCTAATAAAACAGATGACATATGACTATAATCGACTCGTGTTTGGCGCTTTATGGGTTAAAATAGGTGTCAAGCCAGTAAAAAGACGATGTCAGTCGCATTGACCCTTTGACTAAAATGTTTACGATATGTAGCTTTAATCACGTTGGCCATACAAATATGAAGATCAATTGAGAATAATAAATAAGATTTCGTGGCCCTAACAAATGCATTTAAAATACCATATTGTTACAATACCAAGTGTGCCGCTGCGATCCGGGTAGTGGGATTTGCTATTGAATTCATTAAAAACAAAAAAATAGAAAACAAATGTATATAAAAATAACGCGTGTGTGGGTCACTATCCGGTAAACACGTCAAGTAAATTCACACAATGTGCATGTAGTTTAGTGGAAGGCATGCAAGAAAGAGGAGTATAGGATGATACCGGTGATTAGGTCTGGTGGCCGGGTCTGCTTCATTATTCAAGCAATCACTGCGTTGGAGACGGTATTTGCATGGCGACATGCATACCACAGACTATAGGTTCCAGACGGTGGTCCAACATTAGTGCAGCATGGAATGCATGCCTCGTGTTTCCTAGGTCACAGCATGGAAAAGCTTACCCAGCAGACACAAGATGGTGAATTATTGTTGGTTTAACGTTGGTCCAGCGTCATAGACGATGGGCCAACGTTAAACCAACAACAATTCACCATCTTGTGTCTGCTGGGTTACTTCTTGTTGAGATGTAAGATACATTTAACTGATCAAACCCTTCACTTATAATACAAAAAAGTGCAGCGCGGATAATATTGAACCAAGATATTAATACCAGAAGCCATGTACTTTTCTCTGAACTGCGTTGGATGTCTTTAGCAGATAGAATAGACAGGTGTATATATAAATGCTTAAATAACAACAACAATCAAGG
>CAXHKU010000245.1:853900-922153 GCA_964017125.1 Flabesymbios commensalis
CACAAGTCAAGTCCTCAAGTCCACAAGTCAAGTCACAAGTCAAGTCCTCAAGTCCACAAGTCAAGTCCACAAGTCAAGTCCTCAAGTCAAGTCCAACAAGTCAAGTCCTCAAGTCCACAAGTCAAGTCCACAAGTCAAGTCAAGTCAAGTCCACAAGTCAAGTCCTCAAGTCCACAAGTCAAGTCCACAAGTCAAGTCCAAGTCAAGTCCACAAGTCAAGTCCTCAAGTCCACAAGTCAAGTCCACAAGTCAAGTCCTCAAGTCCACAAGTCAAGTCCACAAGTCCACAAGTCAAGTCCACAAGTCAAGTCCTCAAGTCCACAAGTCAAGTCCACAAGTCAAGTCCTCAAGCCCACAAGTCAAGTCCACAAGTCAAGTCAAGTCAAGTCCACAAGTCAAGTCCTCAAGTCCACAAGTCAAGTCCACAAGTCAAGTCAAGTCAAGTCCACAAGTCAAGTCAAGTCAAGTCCACAAGTCAAGTCCTCAAGTCCACAAGTCAAGTCCTCAAGTCCACAAGTCAATCCACAAGTCAAGTCAAGTCAAGTCCACAAGTCAAGTCCTCAAGTCCAGAAGTCAAGTCCACAAGTCAAGTCAAGTCAAGTCCACAAGTCAAGTCCTCAAGTCCACAAGTCAAGTCCACAAGTCAAGTCCACAAGTCAAGTCCTCAAGTCCACAAGTCAAGTCCACAAGTCAAGTCCTCAAGTCCACAAGTCAAGTCCACAAGTCAAGTCCACAAGTCAAGTCCTCAAGTCCACAAGTCAAGTCCTCAAGTCCACAAGTCAAGTCCACAAGTCAAGTCCACAAGTCAAGTCCACAAGTCAAGTCCTCAAGTCCACAAGTCAAGTCCACAAGTCAAGTCCTCAAGTCCACAAGTCAAGTCCACAAGTCAAGTCAAGTCAAGTCCACAAGTCAAGTCCTCAAGTCCACAAGTCAAGTCCTCAAGTCCACAAGTCAAGTCCACAAGTCAAGTCAAGTCCACAAGTCAAGTCCACAAGTCAAGTCCTCAAGTCCACAAGTCAAGTCCACAAGTCAAGTCCTCAAGTCCACAAGTTAAGTCCACAAGTCAAGTCCTCAAGTCCACAAGTCAAGTCCACAAGTCAAGTCCACAAGTCAAGTCCTCAAGTCCACAAGTCAAGTCCACAAGTTAAGTCAAGTCAAGTCCACAAGTCAAGTCCACAAGTCAAGTCCTCAAGTCCACAAGTCAAGTCCACAAGTCAAGTCCTCAAGTCCACAAGTCAAGTCCACAAGTCAAGTCCACAAGTCAAGTCCTCAAGTCCACAAGTCAAGTCCTCAAGTCCACAAGTCAAGTCCACAAGTCAAGTCCTCAAGTCCACAAGTCAAGTCCTCAAGTCCACAAGTCAAGTCCTCAAGTCCACAAGTCAAGTCCTCAAGTCCACAAGTCAAGTCAAGTCCACAAGTCAAGTCCACAAGTCAAGTCCTCAAGTCCACAAGTCAAGTCCACAAGTCAAGTCAAGTCAAGTCCACAAGTCAAGTCCTCAAGTCCACAAGTCAAGTCCACAAGTCAAGACCTCAAGTCCACAAGTCAAGTCCACAAGTCAAGTCCACAAGTCAAGTCCTCAAGTCCACAAGTCAAGTCCACAAGTCAAGTCCTCAAGTCCACAAGTCAAGTCCTCAAGTCCACAAGTCAAGTCCACAAGTCAAGTTCTCATGTCCACAAGTCAAGTCCACAAGTCAAGTCAAGTCAAGTCCACAAGTCAAGTCCTCAAGTCCACAAGTCAAGTCCACAAGTCAAGTCCACAAGTCAAGTCAAGTCAAGTCCACAAGTCCACAAGTCAAGTCCTCAAGTCCACAAGTCAAGTCGTCAAGTCAAGTCGTCAAGTCAAGTCCACAAGTCAAGTCCTCAAGTCCACAAGTCAAGTCCACAAGTCAAGTCCACAAGTCAAGTCCTCAAGTCCACAAGTCAAGTCCACAAGTCAAGTCAAGTCAAGTCCACAAGTCAAGTCAAGTCAAGTCCACAAGTCAAGTCAAGTCAAGTCCACAAGTCAAGTCATCAAGTCCACAAGTCAAGTCCACAAGTCAAGTCAAGTCAAGTCCACAAGTCAAGTCAAGTCAAGTCCACAAGTCAAGTCAAGTCAAGTCCACAAGTCAAGTCAAGTCAAGTCCACAAGTCAAGTCCTCAAGTCCACAAGTCAAGTCCACAAGTCAAGTCCTCAAGTCCACAAGTCAAGTCCACAAGTCAAGTCCTCAAGTCCACAAGTCAAGTCCACAAGTCAAGTCCTCAAGTCAAGTCCACAAGTCAAGTCCTCAAGTCCACAAGTCAAGTCCACAAGTCAAGTCAAGTCAAGTCCACAAGTCAAGTCCTCAAGTCCACAAGTCAAGTCCACAAGTCAAGTCCACAAGTCAAGTCCACAAGTCAAGTCCTCAAGTCCACAAGTCAAGTCCACAAGTCAAGTCCTCAAGTCCACAAGTCAAGTCCACAAGTCCACAAGTCAAGTCCACAAGTCAAGTCCTCAAGTCCACAAGTCAAGTCCACAAGTCAAGTCCTCAAGCCCACAAGTCAAGTCCACAAGTCAAGTCAAGTCAAGTCCACAAGTCAAGTCCTCAAGTCCACAAGTCAAGTCCACAAGTCAAGTCAAGTCAAGTCCACAAGTCAAGTCAAGTCAAGTCCACAAGTCAAGTCCTCAAGTCCACAAGTCAAGTCCTCAAGTCCACAAGTCAATCCACAAGTCAAGTCAAGTCAAGTCCACAAGTCAAGTCCTCAAGTCCAGAAGTCAAGTCCACAAGTCAAGTCAAGTCAAGTCCACAAGTCAAGTCCTCAAGTCCACAAGTCAAGTCCACAAGTCAAGTCCACAAGTCAAGTCCTCAAGTCCACAAGTCAAGTCCACAAGTCAAGTCCTCAAGTCCACAAGTCAAGTCCACAAGTCAAGTCCACAAGTCAAGACCTCAAGGTCCACAAGTCAAGTCCACAAGTCAAGTCCACAAGTCAAGTCCTCAAGTCCACAAGTCAAGTCCACAAGTCAAGTCCTCAAGTCCACAAGTCAAGTCCACAAGTCAAGTCAAGTCAAGTCCACAAGTCAAGTCCTCAAGTCCACAAGTCAAGTCCTCAAGTCCACAAGTCATGTCCACAAGTCAAGTCAAGTCCACAAGTCAAGTCCACAAGTCAAGTCCTCAAGTCCACAAGTCAAGTCCACAAGTCAAGTCCTCAAGTCCACAAGTTAAGTCCACAAGTCAAGTCCTCAAGTCCACAAGTCAAGTCCACAAGTCAAGTCCACAAGTCAAGTCCTCAAGTCCACAAGTCAAGTCCACAAGTTAAGTCAAGTCAAGTCCACAAGTCAAGTCCACAAGTCAAGTCCTCAAGTCCACAAGTCAAGTCCACAAGTCAAGTCAAGTCAAGTCCACAAGTCAAGTCCTCAAGTCCACAAGTCAAGTCCTCAAGTCCACAAGTCAAGTCCACAAGTCAAGTCAAGTCAAGTCCACAAGTCAAGTCCACAAGTCAAGTCCTCAAGTCCACAAGTCAAGTCCACAAGTCAAGTCCTCAAGTCCACAAGTCAAGTCCACAAGTCAAGTCCTCAAGTCCACAAGTCAAGTCCACAAGTCAAGTCCACAAGTCAAGTCCACAAGTCAAGTCCACAAGTCAAGTCCTCAAGTCCACAAGTCAAGTCCACAAGTCAAGTCAAGTCAAGTCCACAAGTCAAGTCCACAAGTCAAGTCCTCAAGTCCACAAGTCAAGTCCACAAGTCAAGTCAAGTCAAGTCCACAAGTCAAGTCCTCAAGTCCACAAGTCAAGTCCACAAGTCAAGTCCACAAGTCAAGTCCACAAGTCAAGTCCACAAGTCAAGTCCACAAGTCAAGTCCTCAAGTCCACAAGTCAAGTCCACAAGTCAAGTCCACAAGTCAAGTCCTCAAGTCCACAAGTCAAGTCCACAAGTCAAGTCCACAAGTCAAGTCCACAAGTCAAGTCCACAAGTCAAGTCCACAAGTCAAGTCCACAAGTCAAGTCCACAAATCAAGTCCTCAAGTCCACAAGTCAAGTCCACAAGTCAAGTCCTCAAGTCCACAAGTCAAGTCCACAAGTCAAGTCCACAAGTCAAGTCCTCAAGTCCACAAGCCAAGTCCACAAGTCAAGTCCACAAGTCAAGTCAAGTCAAGTCCACAAGTCAAGTCCACAAGTCAAGTCCACAAGTCAAGTCAAGTCAAGTCCACAAGTCAAGTCAAGTCAAGTCAAGTCCACAAGTCAAGTCCACAAGTCAAGTCCACAAGTCAAGTCAAGTCAAGTCCACAAGTCAAGTCAAGTCAAGTCAAGTCCACAAGTCAAGTCCACAAGTCAAGTCAAGTAAAGTCAAGTCAAGTCAAGTCAAGTCCACAAGTCAAGTCAAGTCAAGTCAAGTCAAGTCCACAAGTCAAGTCCACAAGTCAAGTCCACAAGTCAAGTCAAGTCAAGTCCACAAGTCAAGTCCACAAGTCAAGTCAAGTCAAGTCAAGTCAAGTCAAGTCCACAAGTCAAGTCCACAAGTCAAGTCCACAAGTCAAGTCCACAAGTCAAGTCCACAAGTCAAGTCCACAAGTCAAGTCAAGTCAAGTCAAGTCCACAAGTCAAGTCCACAAGTCAAGTCCACAAGTCAAGTCAAGTCAAGTCAAGTCAAGTCAAGTCCACAAGTCAAGTCCACAAGTCAAGTCAAGTCCACAAGTCAAGTCAAGTCAAGTCAAGTCCACAAGTCAAGTTCACAAGTCAAGTCCACAAGTCAAGTCAAGTCAAGTCCACAAGTCAAGTCAAGTCAAGTCAAGTCCACAAGTCAAGTCCACAAGTCAAGTCCACAAGTCAAGTCCACAAGTCAAGTCCACAAGTCAAGTCAAGTCAAGTCAAGTCCACAAGTCAAGTCCACAAGTCAAGTCCACAAGTCAAGTCAAGTCCACAAGTCAAGTCAAGTCAAGTCAAGTCCACAAGTCAAGTCAAGTCAAGTCAAGTCCACAAGTCAAGTCAAGTCAAGTCAAGTCCACAAGTCAAGTCAAGTCAAGTCAAGTCCACAAGTCAAGTCAAGTCAAGTCAAGTCCACAAGTCAAGTCCAGAAGTCAAGTCAGGTCAAGTCCAGAAGTCAAGTCAAGTCAAGTCCAGAAGTCAAGTCAAGTCCAGAAGTCAAGTCAAGTCAAGTCCAGAAGTCAAGTCAAGTCAAGTCCAGAAGTCAAGTCAAGTCAAGTCAAGTCAAGTCCAGAAGTCAAGTCAGAAGTCAAGTCAGAAGTCAAGTCAGAAGTCAAGTCAGAAGTCAAGTCAGAAGTCAAGTCAGAAGTCAAGTCAGAAGTCAAGTCAGAAGTCAAGTCAGAAGTCAAGTCAGAAGTCAAGTCAGAAGTCAAGTCAGAAGTCAAGTCAGAAGTCAAGTCAGAAGTCAAGTCAGAAGTCAAGTCAGAAGTCAAGTCAGAAGTCAAGTCAGAAGTCAAGTCAGAAGTCAAGTCAGAAGTCAAGTCAGAAGTCAAGTCAGAAGTCAAGTCAGAAGTCAAGTCAGAAGTCAAGTCAGAAGTCAAGTCAGAAGTCAAGTCAGAAGTCAAGTCAGAAGTCAAGTCAGAAGTCAAGTCAGAAGTCAAGTCAGAAGTCAAGTCAGAAGTCAAGTCAGAAGTCAAGTCAGAAGTCAAGTCAGAAGTCAAGTCAGAAGTCAAGTCAGAAGTCAAGTCAGAAGTCAAGTCAGAAGTCAAGTCAGAAGTCAAGTCAGAAGTCAAGTCAGAAGTCAAGTCAGAAGTCAAGTCAGAAGTCAAGTCAGAAGTCAAGTCAGAAGTCAAGTCAGAAGTCAAGTCAGAAGTCAAGTCAGAAGTCAAGTCAGAAGTCAAGTCAGAAGTCAAGTCAGAAGTCAAGTCAGAAGTCAAGTCAGAAGTCAAGTCAGAAGTCAAGTCAGAAGTCAAGTCAGAAGTCAAGTCAGAAGTCAAGTCAGAAGTCAAGTCAGAAGTCAAGTCAGAAGTCAAGTCAGAAGTCAAGTCAGAAGTCAAGTCAGAAGTCAAGTCAGAAGTCAAGTCAGAAGTCAAGTCAGAAGTCAAGTCAGAAGTCAAGTCAGAAGTCAAGTCAGAAGTCAAGTCAGAAGTCAAGTCAGAAGTCAAGTCAGAAGTCAAGTCAGAAGTCAAGTCAGAAGTCAAGTCAGAAGTCAAGTCAGAAGTCAAGTCAGAAGTCAAGTCAGAAGTCAAGTCAGAAGTCAAGTCAGAAGTCAAGTCAGAAGTCAAGTCAGAAGTCAAGTCAGAAGTCAAGTCAGAAGTCAAGTCAGAAGTCAAGTCAGAAGTCAAGTCAGAAGTCAAGTCAGAAGTCAAGTCAGAAGTCAAGTCAGAAGTCAAGTCAGAAGTCAAGTCAGAAGTCAAGTCAGAAGTCAAGTCAGAAGTCAAGTCAGAAGTCAAGTCAGAAGTCAAGTCAGAAGTCAAGTCAGAAGTCAAGTCAGAAGTCAAGTCAGAAGTCAAGTCAGAAGTCAAGTCAGAAGTCAAGTCAGAAGTCAAGTCAGAAGTCAAGTCAGAAGTCAAGTCAGAAGTCAAGTCAGAAGTCAAGTCAGAAGTCAAGTCAGAAGTCAAGTCAGAAGTCAAGTCAGAAGTCAAGTCAGAAGTCAAGTCAGAAGTCAAGTCAGAAGTCAAGTCAGAAGTCAAGTCAGAAGTCAAGTCAGAAGTCAAGTCAGAAGTCAAGTCAGAAGTCAAGTCAGAAGTCAAGTCAGAAGTCAAGTCAGAAGTCAAGTCAGAAGTCAAGTCAGAAGTCAAGTCAGAAGTCAAGTCAGAAGTCAAGTCAGAAGTCAAGTCAGAAGTCAAGTCAGAAGTCAAGTCAGAAGTCAAGTCAGAAGTCAAGTCAGAAGTCAAGTCAGAAGTCAAGTCAGAAGTCAAGTCAGAAGTCAAGTCAGAAGTCAAGTCAGAAGTCAAGTCAGAAGTCAAGTCAGAAGTCAAGTCAGAAGTCAAGTCAGAAGTCAAGTCAGAAGTCAAGTCAGAAGTCAAGTCAGAAGTCAAGTCAGAAGTCAAGTCAGAAGTCAAGTCAGAAGTCAAGTCAGAAGTCAAGTCAGAAGTCAAGTCAGAAGTCAAGTCAGAAGTCAAGTCAGAAGTCAAGTCAGAAGTCAAGTCAGAAGTCAAGTCAGAAGTCAAGTCAGAAGTCAAGTCAGAAGTCAAGTCAGAAGTCAAGTCAGAAGTCAAGTCAGAAGTCAAGTCAGAAGTCAAGTCAGAAGTCAAGTCAGAAGTCAAGTCAGAAGTCAAGTCAGAAGTCAAGTCAGAAGTCAAGTCAGAAGTCAAGTCAGAAGTCAAGTCAGAAGTCAAGTCAGAAGTCAAGTCAGAAGTCAAGTCAGAAGTCAAGTCAGAAGTCAAGTCAGAAGTCAAGTCAGAAGTCAAGTCAGAAGTCAAGTCAGAAGTCAAGTCAGAAGTCAAGTCAGAAGTCAAGTCAGAAGTCAAGTCAGAAGTCAAGTCAGAAGTCAAGTCAGAAGTCAAGTCAGAAGTCAAGTCAGAAGTCAAGTCAGAAGTCAAGTCAGAAGTCAAGTCAGAAGTCAAGTCAGAAGTCAAGTCAGAAGTCAAGTCAGAAGTCAAGTCAGAAGTCAAGTCAGAAGTCAAGTCAGAAGTCAAGTCAGAAGTCAAGTCAGAAGTCAAGTCAGAAGTCAAGTCAGAAGTCAAGTCAGAAGTCAAGTCAGAAGTCAAGTCAGAAGTCAAGTCAGAAGTCAAGTCAGAAGTCAAGTCAGAAGTCAAGTCAGAAGTCAAGTCAGAAGTCAAGTCAGAAGTCAAGTCAGAAGTCAAGTCAGAAGTCAAGTCAGAAGTCAAGTCAGAAGTCAAGTCAGAAGTCAAGTCAGAAGTCAAGTCAGAAGTCAAGTCAGAAGTCAAGTCAGAAGTCAAGTCAGAAGTCAAGTCAGAAGTCAAGTCAGAAGTCAAGTCAGAAGTCAAGTCAGAAGTCAAGTCAGAAGTCAAGTCAGAAGTCAAGTCAGAAGTCAAGTCAGAAGTCAAGTCAGAAGTCAAGTCAGAAGTCAAGTCAGAAGTCAAGTCAGAAGTCAAGTCAGAAGTCAAGTCAGAAGTCAAGTCAGAAGTCAAGTCAGAAGTCAAGTCAGAAGTCAAGTCAGAAGTCAAGTCAGAAGTCAAGTCAGAAGTCAAGTCAGAAGTCAAGTCAGAAGTCAAGTCAGAAGTCAAGTCAGAAGTCAAGTCAGAAGTCAAGTCAGAAGTCAAGTCAGAAGTCAAGTCAGAAGTCAAGTCAGAAGTCAAGTCAGAAGTCAAGTCAGAAGTCAAGTCAGAAGTCAAGTCAGAAGTCAAGTCAGAAGTCAAGTCAGAAGTCAAGTCAGAAGTCAAGTCAGAAGTCAAGTCAGAAGTCAAGTCAGAAGTCAAGTCAGAAGTCAAGTCAGAAGTCAAGTCAGAAGTCAAGTCAGAAGTCAAGTCAGAAGTCAAGTCAGAAGTCAAGTCAGAAGTCAAGTCAGAAGTCAAGTCAGAAGTCAAGTCAGAAGTCAAGTCAGAAGTCAAGTCAGAAGTCAAGTCAGAAGTCAAGTCAGAAGTCAAGTCAGAAGTCAAGTCAGAAGTCAAGTCAGAAGTCAAGTCAGAAGTCAAGTCAGAAGTCAAGTCAGAAGTCAAGTCAGAAGTCAAGTCAGAAGTCAAGTCAGAAGTCAAGTCAGAAGTCAAGTCAGAAGTCAAGTCAGAAGTCAAGTCAGAAGTCAAGTCAGAAGTCAAGTCAGAAGTCAAGTCAGAAGTCAAGTCAGAAGTCAAGTCAGAAGTCAAGTCAGAAGTCAAGTCAGAAGTCAAGTCAGAAGTCAAGTCAGAAGTCAAGTCAGAAGTCAAGTCAGAAGTCAAGTCAGAAGTCAAGTCAGAAGTCAAGTCAGAAGTCAAGTCAGAAGTCAAGTCAGAAGTCAAGTCAGAAGTCAAGTCAGAAGTCAAGTCAGAAGTCAAGTCAGAAGTCAAGTCAGAAGTCAAGTCAGAAGTCAAGTCAGAAGTCAAGTCAGAAGTCAAGTCAGAAGTCAAGTCAGAAGTCAAGTCAGAAGTCAAGTCAGAAGTCAAGTCAGAAGTCAAGTCAGAAGTCAAGTCAGAAGTCAAGTCAGAAGTCAAGTCAGAAGTCAAGTCAGAAGTCAAGTCAGAAGTCAAGTCAGAAGTCAAGTCAGAAGTCAAGTCAGAAGTCAAGTCAGAAGTCAAGTCAGAAGTCAAGTCAGAAGTCAAGTCAGAAGTCAAGTCAGAAGTCAAGTCAGAAGTCAAGTCAGAAGTCAAGTCAGAAGTCAAGTCAGAAGTCAAGTCAGAAGTCAAGTCAGAAGTCAAGTCAGAAGTCAAGTCAGAAGTCAAGTCAGAAGTCAAGTCAGAAGTCAAGTCAGAAGTCAAGTCAGAAGTCAAGTCAGAAGTCAAGTCAGAAGTCAAGTCAGAAGTCCACAAGTCCACAAGTCAAGTCCACAAGTCAAGTCCTCAAGTCCACAAGTCCTCAAGTCAAGTCCACAAGTCAAGTCAAGTCAAGTCCACAAGTCAAGTCCTCAAGTCCACAAGTCAAGTCAAGTCAAGTCCACAAGTCAAGTCCTCAAGTCCACAAGTCCACAAGTCAAGTCCACAAGTCCACAAGTCCACAAGTCAAGTCCACAAGTCAAGTCCTCAAGTCCACAAGTCAAGTCCACAAGTCCACAAGTCCACAAGTCCACAAGTCCACAAGTCCACAAGTCAAGTCCACAAGTCAAGTCCCTAAGTCCACAAGTCCACAAGTCAAGTCCACAAGTCCACAAGTCAAGTCCACAAGTCAAGTCCTCAAGTCCACAAGTCCACAAGTCAAGTCCACAAGTCAAGTCCACAAGTCAAGTCCACAAGTCAAGTCCTCAAGTCCACAAGTCCACAAGTCAAGTCCACAAGTCAAGTCCTCAAGTCCACAAGTCCACAAGTCAAGTCCACAAGTCAAGTCCTCAAGTCCACAAGTCCACAAGTCAAGTCCACAAGTCAAGTCCTCAAGTCCACAAGTCCACAAGTCAAGTCCACAAGTCAAGTCCTCAAGTCCACAAGTCAAGTCCACAAGTCAAGTCCACAAGTCAAGTCCTCAAGTCCACAAGTCCACAAGTCAAGTCCACAAGTCAAGTCCTCAAGTCCACAAGTCCACAAGTCCAGTCCTCAAGTCAAGTCCACAAGTCAAGTCCTCAAGTCCACAAGTCAAGTCCTCAAGTCAAGTCCACAAGTCAAGTCCTCAAGTCCACAAGTCAAGTCCTCAAGTCCACAAGTCAAGTCCACAAGTCCACAAGTCAAGTCCTCAAGTCCACAAGTCCACAAGTCAAGTCCACAAGTCCACAAGTCAAGTCCTCAAGTCCACAAGTCCACAAGTCAAGTCCACAAGTCCACAAGTCAAGTCCTCAAGTCCACAAGTCCGCAAGTCAAGTCCACAAGTCCGCAAGTCAAGTCCACAAGTCCGCAAGTCAAGTCCTCAAGTCCACAAGTAAAGTCCACAAGTCCACAAGTAAAGTCCACAAGTCCACAAGTCAAGTCCACAAGTCCACAAGTCAAGTCCTCAAGTCCACAAGTCAAGTCCTCAAGTCCACAAGTCCACAAGTCAAGTCCACAAGTCCACAAGTCAAGTCCACAAGTCCACAAGTCAAGTCCTCAAGTCCACAAGTCAAGTCCTCAAGTCCACAAGTCAAGTCCTCAAGTCCACAAGTCAAGTCCTCAAGTCCACAAGTCCACAAGTCAAGTCCACAAGTCCACAAGTCAAGTCCTCAAGTCCACAAGTCAAGTCCACAAGTCCACAAGTCTAGTCCTCAAGTCCACAAGTCAAGTCCTCAAGTCCACAAGTCCACAAGTCAAGTCCACAAGTCCACAAGTCAAGTCCTCAAGTCCACAAGTCCACAAGTCAAGTCCACAAGTCAAGTCCTCAAGTCCACAAGTCCACAAGTCAAGTCCACAAGTCAAGTCCACAAGTCAAGTCCACAAGTCAAGTCCTCAAGTCCACAAGTCCACAAGTCAAGTCCACAAGTCAAGTCCTCAAGTCCACAAGTCCACAAGTCAAGTCCACAAGTCCACAAGTCAAGTCCTCAAGTCCACAAGTCCACAAGTCAAGTCCACAAGTCCACAAGTCAAGTCCTCAAGTCCACAAGTCAAGTCCTCAAGTCCACAAGTCAAGTCCTCAAGTCCACAAGTCAAGTCCTCAAGTCAACAAGTCAAGTCCTCAAGTCCACAAGTCCACAAGTCAAGTCCACAAGTCCACAAGTCAAGTCCTCAAGTCCACAAGTCCACAAGTCAAGTCCACAAGTCCACAAGTCAAGTCCACAAGTCAAGTCCTCCAGTCCACAAGTCCACAAGTCAAGTCCTCAAGTCCACAAGTCAAGTCCTCAAGTCCACAAGTCAAGTCCACAAGTCCACAAGTCAAGTCCACAAGTCCACAAGTCAAGTCCTCAAGTCCACAAGTCAAGTCCTCAAGTCCACAAGTCAAGTCGTCAAGTCCACAAGTCAAGTCGTCAAGTCCACAAGTCAAGTCCTCAAGTCCACAAGTCCACAAGTCAAGTCCACAAGTCCACAAGTCAAGTCCTCAAGTCCACAAGTCAAGTCCACAAGTCAAGTCCACAAGTCAAGTCCACAAGTCAAGTCCACAAGTCAAGTCCTCAAGTCCACAAGTCAAGTCCTCAAGTCCACAAGTCAAGTCCTCAAGTCCACAAGTCCACAAGTCAAGTCCACAAGTCCACAAGTCTAGTCCTCAAGTCCACAAGTCTAGTCCTCAAGTCCACAAGTCAAGTCCTCAAGTCCACAAGTCCACAAGTCAAGTCCACAAGTCCACAAGTCAAGTCCTCAAGTCCACAAGTCAAGTCCTCAAGTCCACAAGTCAAGTCCACAAGTCCACAAGTCAAGTCCTCAAGTCCACAAGTCAAGTCCTCAAGTCCACAAGTCAAGTCCTCAAGTCCACAAGTCAAGTCGTCAAGTCAAGTCCACAAGTCAAGTCCTCAAGTCCACAAGTCCACAAGTCAAGTCCACAAGTCCACAAGTCAAGTCCTCAAGTCCACAAGTCAAGTCCTCAAGTCCGCAAGTCAAGTCCTCAAGTCCACAAGTCCACAAGTCAAGTCCACAAGTCCACAAGTCAAGTCCACAAGTCCACAAGTCAAGTCCTCAAGTCCACAAGTCAAGTCCTCAAGTCCACAAGTCCACAAGTCAAGTCCTCAAGTCCACAAGTCAAGTCCTCAAGTCCACAAGTCAAGTCGTCAAGTCCACAAGTCAAGTCCTCAAGTCCACAAGTCAAGTCGTCAAGTCAAGTCAAGTCCACAAGTCAAGTCCTCAAGTCAAGTCAAGTCCACAAGTCAAGTCAAGTCAAGTCCACAAGTCAAGTCAAGTCAAGTCAAGTCCACAAGTCAAGTCAAGTCAAGTCAAGTCAAGTCAAGTCCACAAGTCAAGTCCACAAGTCAAGTCAAGTCAAGTCCACAAGTCAAGTCAAGTCAAGTCCACAAGTCAAGTCAAGTCAAGTCAAGTCAAGTCCACAAGTCAAGTCAAGTCAAGTCAAGTCCACAAGTCAAGTCAAGTCAAGTCAAGTCAAGTCAAGTCCACAAGTCAAGTCAAGTCAAGTCAAGTCAAGTCAAGTCCACAAGTCAAGTCCACAAGTCAAGTCAAGTCAAGTCAAGTCAAGTCCACAAGTCGAGTCAAGTCAAGTCCACAAGTCAAGTCAAGTCAAGTCAAGTCAAGTCCACAAGTCAAGTCAAGTCAAGTCCACAAGTCAAGTCAAGTCAAGTCCACAAGTCAAGTCAAGTCAAGTCAAGTCAAGTCAAGTCCACAAGTCAAGTCAAGTCAAGTCAAGTCAAGTCCACAAGTCAAGTCAAGTCAAGTCAAGTCCACAAGTCAAGTCAAGTCAAGTCCACAAGTCAAGTCAAGTCCACAAGTCAAGTCAAGTCAAGTCCACAAGTCAAGTCAAGTCAAGTCCACAAGTCAAGTCAAGTCAAGTCCACAAGTCAAGTCAAGTCAAGTCAAGTCCACAAGTCAAGTCAAGTCCACAAGTCAAGTCAAGTCAAGTCCACAAGTCAAGTCAAGTCAAGTCCACAAGTCAAGTCAAGTCAAGTCCACAAGTCAAGTCAAGTCAAGTCCACAAGTCAAGTCAAGTCAAGTCCACAAGTCAAGTCAAGTCAAGTCAAGTCCACAAGTCAAGTCCACAAGTCAAGTCAAGTCAAGTCCACAAGTCAAGTCAAGTCAAGTCCACAAGTCAAGTCAAGTCCACAAGTCAAGTCCACAAGTCAAGTCCACAAGTCAAGTCCACAAGTCAAGTCCACAAGTCAAGTCCACAAGTCAAGTCCACAAGTCAAGTCCTCAAGTCCACAAGTCAAGTCAAGTCCACAAGTCAAGTCCACAAGTCAAGTCCTCAAGTCAAGTCCACAAGTCAAGTCCACAAGTCAAGTCCTCAAAGACCACAAGTCCACAAGTCAAGTCAAGTCAAGTCAAGTCAAGTCAAGTCAAGTCCTCAAGTCCACAAGTCAAGTCAAGTCAAGTCAAGTCAAGTCCTCAAGTCCACAAGTCAAGTCAAGTCAAGTCAAGTCAAGTCCTCAAGTCCACAAGTCAAGTTTTCAAGTCCACAAGTCAAGTCCTCAAGTCCACAAGTCAAGTCCTCAAGTCCACAAGTCAAGTCCTCAAGTCCACAAGTCAAGTCCTCAAGTCCACAAGTCAAGTCCTCAAGTCCACAAGTCAAGTCCTCAAGTCCACAAGTCAAGTCCTCAAGTCCACAAGTCAAGTCCTCAAGTCCACAAGTCAAGTCCTCAAGTCCACAAGTCAAGTCCTCAGGTCCACAAGTCAAGTCCTCAAGTCCACAAGTCAAGTCCTCAAGTCCACAAGTCAAGTCCTCAAGTCCACAAGTCAAGTCCTCAAGTCCACAAGTCAAGTCCTCAAGTCCACAAGTCCACAAGTCAAGTCCACAAGTCAAGTCCTCAAGTCCACAAGTCAAGTCCTCAAGTCCACAAGTCAAGTCCACAAGTCAAGTCGTCTAGTCCACAAGTCCACAAGTCAAGTCCACAAGTCCACAAGTCCACAAGTCAAGTCCACAAGTCCACAAGTCAAGTCCTCTAGTCCACAAGTCCACAAGTCAAGTCCTCAAGTCCACAAGTCAAGTCCTCAAGTCCACAAGTCAAGTCAAGTCCAGTCCTCAAGTCAAGTCCACAAGTCAAGTCCACAAGTCCACAAGTCAAGTCCTCAAGTCCACAAGTCAAGTCCTCAAGTCAAGTCCTCAAGTCAAGTCCACAAGTCAAGTCCACAAGTCAAGTCCTCAAGTCCACAAGTCCACAAGTCAAGTCCACAAGTCCACAAGTCAAGACCTCAAGTCCACAAGTCCACAAGTCAAGTCCACAAGTCCACAAGTCAAGTCCTCAAGTCCACAAGTCCGCAAGTCAAGTCCACAAGTCCACAAGTCAAGTCTTCAAGTCCACAAGTCAAGTCTTCAAGTCCACAAGTCAAGTCCTCAAGTCCACAAGTCCACAAGTAAAGTCCACAAGTCCACAAGTCAAGTCCTCAAGTCCACAAGTCAAGTCCTCAAGTCCACAAGTCAAGTCCTCAAGTCCACAAGTCCACAAGTCAAGTCCACAAGTCCACAAGTCAAGTCCACAAGTCCACAAGTCAAGTCCACAAGTCCACAAGTCAAGTCCTCAAGTCCACAAGTCAAGTCCTCAAGTCCACAAGTCAAGTCCTCAAGTCCACAAGTCAAGTCCTCAAGTCCACAAGTCAAGTCCTCAAGTCCACAAGTCAAGTCCACAAGTCCACAAGTCCACAAGTCAAGTCCACAAGTCCACAAGTCAAGTCCACAAGTCCACAAGTCAAGTCCTCAAGTCCACAAGTCAAGTCCTCAAGTCCACAAGTCAAGTCCTCAAGTCCACAAGTCAAGTCCTCAAGTCCACAAGTTAAGTCCACAAGTCAAGTCCTCAAGTCCACAAGTCCACAAGTCAAGTCCACAAGTCAAGTCCTCAAGTCCTCAAGTCCACAAGTCCACAAGTCAAGTCCACAAGTCCACAAGTCAAGTCCTCAAGTCCACAAGTCAAGTCCTCAAGTCCACAAGTCAAGTCCTCAAGTCCACAAGTCAAGTCCTCAAGTCCACAAGTCAAGTCCTCAAGTCCACAAGTCAAGTCCTCAAGTCCACAAGTCAAGTCCTCAAGTCCACAAGTCAAGTCCACAAGTCCACAAGTCAAGTCCTCAAGTCCACAAGTCCACAAGTCAAGTCCACAAGTCCACAAGTCAAGTCCACAAGTCAAGTCCTCAAGTCCACAAGTCCACAAGTCAAGTCCTCAAGTCCACAAGTCAAGTCCTCAAGTCCACAAGTCAAGTCCTCAAGTCCACAAGTCAAGTCCTCAAGTCCACAAGTCCACAAGTCAAGTCCACAAGTCCACAAGTCAAGTCCTCAAGTCCACAAGTCAAGTCCTCAAGTCCACAAGTCAAGTCCTCAAGTCCACAATTCAAGTCCTCAAGTCCACAAGTCAAGTCCACAAGTCCACAAGTCAAGTCCACAAGTCCACAAGTCAAGTCCTCAAGTCCACAAGTCCACAAGTCAAGTCCACAAGTCAAGTCCTCAAGTCCACAAGTCAAGTCCTCAAGTCCACAAGTCAAGTCCACAAGTCCACAAGTCAAGTCCACAAGTCCACAAGTCTAGTCCTCAAGTCCACAAGTCTAGTCCTCAAGTCCACAAGTCTAGTCCTCAAGTCCACAAGTCCACAAGTCAAGTCCACAAGTCCACAAGTCAAGTCCTCAAGTCCACAAGTCAAGTCCTCAAGTCCACAAGTCAAGTCCTCAAGTCCACAAGTCAAGTCGTCAAGTCCACAAGTCAAGTCGTCAAGTCCACAAGTCAAGTCCTCAAGTCCACAAGTCCACAAGTCAAGTCCACAAGTCCACAAGTCAAGTCCACAAGTCCACAAGTCAAGTCCTCAAGTCCACAAGTCAAGTCCTCAAGTCCACAAGTCAAGTCCTCAAGTCCACAAGTCAAGTCCTCAAGTCCACAAGTCCACAAGTCAAGTCCACAAGTCCACAAGTCAAGTCCACAAGTCCACAAGTCAAGTCCTCAAGTCCACAAGTCAAGTCCTCAAGTCCACAAGTCCACAAGTCAAGTCCACAAGTCCACAAGTCAAGTCCTCAAGTCCACAAGTCAAGTCCTCAAGTCCACAGGTCAAGTCCTCAAGTCCACAAGTCAAGTCGTCAAGTCAAGTCCACAAGTCAAGTCCTCAAGTCCACAAGTCAAGTCGTCAAGTCAAGTCAAGTCCACAAGTCAAGTCAAGTCCACAAGTCAAGTCAAGTCAAGTCAAGTCAAGTCAAGTCAAGTCAAGTCCACAAGTCAAGTCAAGTCAAGTCAAGTCAAGTCCACAAGTCAAGTCAAGTCAAGTCCACAAGTCAAGTCAAGTCAAGTCAAGTCCACAAGTCAAGTCAAGTCAAGTCCACAAGTCAAGTCAAGTCAAGTCCACAAGTCAAGTCAAGTCAAGTCAAGTCAAGTCCACAAGTCAAGTCAAGTCAAGTCAAGTCAAGTCAAGTCCACAAGTCAAGTCAAGTCAAGTCAAGTCAAGTCCACAAGTCAAGTCAAGTCAAGTCCACAAGTCAAGTCAAGTCCACAAGTCAAGTCAAGTCAAGTCCACAAGTCAAGTCAAGTCAAGTCCACAAGTCAAGTCAAGTCAAGTCAAGTCCACAAGTCAAGTCAAGTCAAGTCCACAAGTCAAGTCAAGTCAAGTCCACAAGTCAAGTCAAGTCAAGTCCACAAGTCAAGTCAAGTCAAGTCCACAAGTCAAGTCAAGTCAAGTCCACAAGTCAAGTCAAGTCAAGTCCACAAGTCAAGTCAAGTCAAGTCAAGTCCACAAGTCAAGTCCACAAGTCAAGTCAAGTCCACAAGTCAAGTCCACAAGTCAAGTCCACAAGTCAAGTCCTCAAGTCCACAAGTCAAGTCCTCAAGTCCACAAGTCAAGTCAAGTCCACAAGTCAAGTCCACAAGTCAAGTCAAGTCAAGTCCACAAGTCAAGTCCACAAGTCAAGTCCACAAGTCAAGTCCACAAGTCAAGTCCACAAGTCAAGTCCACAAGTCAAGTCCTCAAGTCCACAAGTCAAGTCAAGTCCACAAGTCAAGTCCACAAGTCAAGTCCTCAAGTCCACAAGTCAAGTCCCCAAGTCCACAAGTCAAGTCAAGTCCACAAGTCAAGTCCACAAGTCAAGTCCTCAAGTCCACAAGTCAAGTCAAGTCAAGTCCACAAGTCAAGTCCACAAGTCAAGTCCTCAAGTCCACAAGTCAAGTCCACAAGTCAAGTCAAGTCAAGTCCACAAGTCAAGTCCTCAAGTACACAAGTCAAGTCCACAAGTCAAGTCCTCAAGTCCACAAGCCAAGTCCACAAGTCAAGTCCACAAGTCAAGTCCTCAAGTCCACAAGTCAAGTCCTCAAGTCCACAAGTCAAGTCCACAAGTCAAGTCCTCAAGTCCACAAGTCAAGTCCACAAGTCAAGTCCTCAAGTCCACAAGTCAAGTCCACAAGTCATGTCCTCAAGTCCACAAGTCAAGTCCTCAAGTCCACAAGTCAAGTCAAGTCAAGTCCACAAGTCAAGTCAAGTCAAGTCCACAAGTCAAGTCCTCAAGTCCACAAGTCAAGTCCACAAGTCAAGTCCACAAGTCAAGTCCACAAGTCAAGTCCACAAGTCAAGTCCACAAGTCAAGTCCACAAGTCAAGTCCACAAGTCAAGTCCTCAAGTCAAGTCCTCAAGTCCACAAGTCAAGTCGTCAAGTCCACAAGTCAAGTCCTCAAGTCCACAAGTCAAGTCCTCAAGTCCACAAGTCAAGTCCTCAAGTCCACAAGTCCACAAGTCAAGTCCACAAGTCCACAAGTCAAGTCCTCAAGTCCACAAGTCAAGTCCTCAAGTCCACAAGTCAAGTCCTCAAGTCCACAAGTCCACAATTCAAGTCCACAAGTCCACAATTCAAGTCCTCAAGTCCACAAGTCAAGTCCTCAAGTCCACAAGTCCACAAGTCAAGTCCACAAGTCCACAAGTCAAGTCCTCAAGTCCACAAGTCAAGTCCTCAAGTCCACAAGTCAAGTCCTCAAGTCCACAAGTCCACAAGTCAAGTCCACAAGTCCACAAGTCAAGTCCACAAGTCCACAAGTCAAGTCCTCAAGTCCACAAGTCCACAAGTCAAGTCCTCAAGTCCACAAGTCAAGTCCTCAAGTCCACAAGTCAAGTCCTCAAGTCCACAAGTCAAGTCCTCAAGTCCACAAGTCAAGTCCTCAAGTCCACAAGTCAAGTCGTCAAGTCAAGTCCACAAGTCAAGTCCTCAAGTCCACAAGTCAAGTCGTCAAGTCAAGTCAAGTCCACAAGTCAAGTCCTCAGGTCAAGTCAAGTCCACAAGTCAAGTCAAGTCAAGTCAAGTCAAGTCCACAAGTCAAGTCAAGTCAAGTCAAGTCAAGTCAAGTCAAGTCCACAAGTCAAGTCAAGTCAAGTCAAGTCAAGTCAAGTCAAGTCAAGTCAAGTCAAGTCAAGTCAAGTCAAGTCAAGTCAAGTCAAGTCAAGTCAAGTCAAGTCAAGTCAAGTCAAGTCAAGTCAAGTCAAGTCAAGTCAAGTCAAGTCAAGTCAAGTCAAGTCAAGTCAAGTCAAGTCAAGTCAAGTCAAGTCCACAAGTCAAGTCCACAAGTCAAGTCCACAAGTCAAGTCAAGTCAAGTCAAGTCAAGTCAAGTCAAGTCAAGTCAAGTCAAGTCAAGTCAAGTCAAGTCAAGTCAAGTCAAGTCAAGTCAAGTCAAGTCAAGTCAAGTCAAGTCAAGTCAAGTCAAGTCAAGTCAAGTCAAGTCAAGTCAAGTCAAGTCAAGTCAAGTCAAGTCAAGTCAAGTCAAGTCAAGTCAAGTCAAGTCAAGTCAAGTCAAGTCAAGTCAAGTCAAGTCAAGTCAAGTCAAGTCAAGTCAAGTCAAGTCCACAAGTCAAGTCAAGTCCACAAGTCAAGTCAAGTCAAGTCAAGTCAAGTCCACAAGTCAAGTCCACAAGTCAAGTCAAGTCAAGTCCACAAGTCAAGTCAAGTCAAGTCCACAAGTCAAGTCAAGTCAAGTCCACAAGTCAAGTCAAGTCCACAAGTCAAGTCAAGTCAAGTCCACAAGTCAAGTCAAGTCAAGTCCACAAGTCAAGTCAAGTCCACAAGTCAAGTCAAGTCAAGTCCACAAGTCAAGTCAAGTCCACAAGTCAAGTCAAGTCAAGTCCACAAGTCAAGTCAAGTCAAGTCCACAAGTCAAGTCAAGTCAAGTCCACAAGTCAAGTCAAGTCAAGTCCACAAGTCAAGTCAAGTCAAGTCAAGTCCACAAGTCAAGTCAAGTCAAGTCCACAAGTCAAGTCCACAAGTCAAGTCCACAAGTCAAGTCCTCAAGTCCACAAGTCAAGTCCTCAAGTCCACAAGTCAAGTCAAGTCCACAAGTCAAGTCCACAAGTCAAGTCCACAAGTCAAGTCAAGTCAAGTCCACAAGTCAAGTCCACAAGTCAAGTCCACAAGTCAAGTCCTCAAGTCCACAAGTCAAGTCAAGTCCACAAGTCAAGTCCACAAGTCAAGTCCTCAAGTCCACAAGTCAAGTCAAGTCCACAAGTCAAGTCCACAAGTCAAGTCCTCAAGTCCACAAGTCAAGTCAAGTCAAGTCCACAAGTCAAGTCCACAAGTCAAGTCCTCAAGTCCACAAGTCAAGTCCACAAGTCAAGTCAAGTCAAGTCCACAAGTCAAGTCCTCAAGTCCACAAGTCAAGTCCACAAGTCAAGTCCTCAAGTCCACAAGTCAAGTCCACAAGTCAAGTCCACAAGTCAAGTCCTCAAGTCCACAAGTCAAGTCCTCAAGTCCACAAGTCAAGTCAAGTCAAGTCCACAAGTCAAGTCAAGTCAAGTCCACAAGTCAAGTCCTCAAGTCCACAAGTCAAGTTCACAAGTCAAGTCCTCAAGTCCACAAGTCAAGTCCACAAGTCAAGTCCACAAGTCAAGTCCTCAAGTCCACAAGTCAAGTCCACAAGTCAAGTCCTCAAGTCCACAAGTCAAGTCCACAAGTCAAGTCCTCAAGTCCACAAGTCAAGTCCACAAGTCAAGTCAAGTCAAGTCCACAAGTCAAGTCCTCAAGTCCACAAGTCAAGTCCACAAGTCAAGTCCACAAGTCAAGTCCACAAGTCAAGTCCACAAGTCAAGTCCACAAGTCAAGTCCACAAGTCAAGTCCACAAGTCAAGTCCACAAGTCAAGTCCTCAAGTCCACAAGTCAAGTCCACAAGTCAAGTCCACAAGTCAAGTCCACAAGTCAAGTCCACAAGTCAAGTCCTCAAGTCCACAAGTCAAGTCCACAAGTCAAGTCCTCAAGTCCACAAGTCAAGTCCTCAAGTCCACAAGTCAAGTCGTCAAGTCAAGTCCACAAGTCAAGTCCTCAAGTCCACAAGTCAAGTCCACAAGTCAAGTCAAGTCAAGTCCACAAGTCAAGTCCTCAAGTCCACAAGTCAAGTCCACAAGTCAAGTCAAGTCAAGTCCACAAGTCAAGTCAAGTCAAGTCCACAAGTCAAGTCAAGTCAAGTCCACAAGTCAAGTCCTCAAGTCCACAAGTCAAGTCCACAAGTCAAGTCAAGTCAAGTCCACAAGTCAAGTCAAGTCAAGTCCACAAGTCAAGTCAAGTCAAGTCCACAAGTCAAGTCCTCAAGTCCACAAGTCAAGTCCACAAGTCAAGTCCTCAAGTCCACAAGTCAAGTCCACAAGTCAAGTCCTCAAGTCCACAAGTCAAGTCCACAAGTCAAGTCCTCAAGTCAAGTCCACAAGTCAAGTCCTCAAGTCCACAAGTCAAGTCCACAAGTCAAGTCAAGTCAAGTCCACAAGTCAAGTATTCAAGTCCACAAGTCAAGTCCACAAGTCAAGTCAAGTCAAGTCCACAAGTCAAGTCCTCAAGTCCACAAGTCAAGTCCACAAGTCAAGTCCTCAAGTCCACAAGTCAAGTCCACAAGTCACGTCCTCAAGTCCACAAGTCAAGTCCACAAGTCAAGTCAGGTCAAGTCCACAAGTCAAGTCCTCAAGTCCACAAGTCAAGTCCTCAAGTCCACAAGTCAAGTCCACAAGTCAAGTCAAGTCAAGTCAAGTCCACAAGTCAAGTCCACAAGTCCACAAGTCAAGTCCACAAGTCCACAAGTCAAGTCCACAAGTCAAGTCCACAAGTCAAGTCCTCAAGTCCACAAGTCAAGTCCTCAAGTCCACAAGTCAAGTCGTCAAGTCAAGTCCACAAGTCAAGTCCTCAAGTCCACAAGTCAAGTCCTCAAGTCCACAAGTCAAGTCCTCAAGTCAAGTCAAGTCCACAAGTCAAGTCCTCAAGTCAAGTCAAGTCCACAAGTCAAGTCAAGTCAAGTCAAGTCAAGTCAAGTCAAGTCCACAAGTCAAGTCAAGTCAAGTCAAGTCAAGTCAAGTCCACAAGTCAAGTCAAGTCAAGTCAAGTCAAGTCCACAAGTCAAGTCAAGTCAAGTCCACAAGTCAAGTCAAGTCAAGTCAAGTCAAGTCCACAAGTCAAGTCAAGTCAAGTCCACAAGTCAAGTCAAGTCAAGTCCACAAGTCAAGTCAAGTCAAGTCAAGTCAAGTCCACAAGTCAAGTCAAGTCAAGTCAAGTCAAGTCCACAAGTCAAGTCAAGTCAAGTCAAGTCAAGTCCACAAGTCAAGTCAAGTCAAGTCCACAAGTCAAGTCAAGTCAAGTCCACAAGTCAAGTCAAGTCAAGTCAAGTCCACAAGTCAAGTCAAGTCAAGTTCACAAGTCAAGTCAAGTCAAGTCCACAAGTCAAGTCAAGTCAAGTCCACAAGTCAAGTCAAGTCCACAAGTCAAGTCCACAAGTCAAGTCAAGTCAAGTCCACAAGTCAAGTCAAGTCAAGTCAAGTCCACAAGTCAAGTCAAGTCAAGTCCACAAGTCAAGTCAAGTCAAGTCACAAGTCAAGTCAAGTCAAGTCCACAAGTCAAGTCAAGTCAAGTCCACAAGTCAAGTCAAGTCAAGTCCACAAGTCAAGTCAAGTCCACAAGTCAAGTCAAGTCAAGTCCACAAGTCAAGTCCACAAGTCAAGTCAAGTCCACAAGTCAAGTCAAGTCAAGTCAAGTCCACAAGTCAAGTTCACAAGTCAAGTCAAGTCAAGTCCACAAGTCAAGTCCTCAAGTCCACAAGTCAAGTCCTCAAGTCCACAAGTCAAGTCAAGTCCACAAGTCAAGTCCACAAGTCAAGTCAAGTCAAGTCCACAAGTCAAGTCCACAAGTCAAGTCCACAAGTCAAGTCCACAAGTCAAGTCCACAAGTCAAGTCCACAAGTCAAGTCCTCAAGTCCACAAGTCAAGTCAAGTCAAGTCAAGTCAAGTCAAGTCAAGTCCACAAGTCAAGTCCACAAGTCAAGTCCTCAAGTCCACAAGTCAAGTCCTCAAGTCCACAAGTCAAGTCAAGTCCACAAGTCAAGTCCACAAGTCAAGTCCTCAAGTCCACAAGTCAAGTCAAGTCAAGTCCACAAGTCAAGTCCACAAGTCAAGTCCTCAAGTCCACAAGTCAAGTCCACAAGTCAAGTCCACAAGTCAAGTCCTCAAGTCCACAAGTCAAGTCCACAAGTCAAGTCCTCAAGTCCACAAGTCAAGTCCACAAGTCAAGTCCACAAGTCAAGTCCTCAAGTCCACAAGTCAAGTCCTCAAGTCCACAAGTCAAGTCCACAAGTCAAGTCCTCAAGTCCACAAGTCAAGTCCTCAAGTCCACAAGTCAAGTCAAGTCAAGTCCACAAGTCAAGTCCACAAGTCAAGTCCTCAAGTCCACAAGTCAAGTCCACAAGTCAAGTCAAGTCAAGTCCACAAGTCAAGTCCTCAAGTCCACAAGTCAAGTCCACAAGTCAAGTCCTCAAGTCCACAAGTCAAGTCCACAAGTCAAGTCCACAAGTCAAGTCCTCAAGTCCACAAGTCAAGTCCACAAGTCAAGTCCTCAAGTCCACAAGTCAAGTCCACAAGTCAAGTCCTCAAGTCCACAAGTCAAGTCCACAAGTCAAGTCAAGTCAAGTCCACAAGTCAAGTCCACAAGTCAAGTCCACAAGTCAAGTCCACAAGTCAAGTCAAGTCTAGTCCACAAGTCAAGTCCACAAGTCAAGTCCACAAGTCAAGTCCACAAGTCAAGTCCACAAGTCAAGTCAAGTCAAGTCCACAAGTCAAGTCCTCAAGTCCACAAGTCAAGTCCACAAGTCAAGTCCTCAAGTCCACAAGTCAAGTCCACAAGTCAAGTCAAGTCAAGTCCACAAGTCAAGTCCTCAAGTCCACAAGTCAAGTCCACAAGTCAAGTCCTCAAGTCCACAAGTCAAGTCCACAAGTCAAGTCCTCAAGTCCACAAGTCAAGTCCACAAGTCAAGTCAAGTCAAGTCCACAAGTCAAGTCCTCAAGTCCACAAGTCAAGTCCACAAGTCAAGTCAAGTCAAGTCCACAAGTCAAGTCCTCAAGTCCACAAGTCAAGTCCTCAAGTCCACAAGTCATGTCCTCAAGTCCACAAGTCAATCCACAAGTCAAGTCAAGTCAAGTCCACAAGTCAAGTCCTCAAGTCCACAAGTCAAGTCCACAAGTCAAGTCATGTCAAGTCCACAAGTCAAGTCCTCAAGTCCACAAGTCAAGTCCTCAAGTCCACAAGTCAAGTCCACAAGTCAAGTCCACAAGTCAAGTCCACAAGTCAAGTCCACAAGTCAAGTCCTCAAGTCCACAAGTCAAGTCCACAAGTCAAGTCCTCAAGTCCACAAGTCAAGTCCACAAGTCAAGTCCTCAAGTCCACAAGTCAAGTCCACAAGTCAAGTCCACAAGTCAAGTCCTCAAGTCCACAAGTCAAGTCCACAAGTCAAGTCCACAAGTCAAGTCCACAAGTCAAGTCCACAAGTCAAGTCCTCAAGTCCACAAGTCAAGTCCACAAGTCAAGTCAAGTCAAGTCCACAAGTCAAGTCCTCAAGTCCACAAGTCAAGTCCTCAAGTCCACAAGTCAAGTCCACAAGTCAAGTCAAGTCAAGTCCACAAGTCAAGTCAAGTCCACAAGTCAAGTCAAGTCAAGTCCACAAGTCAAGTCATCAAGTCCACAAGTCAAGTCCACAAGTCAAGTCAAGTCAAGTCCACAAGTCAAGTCAAGTCAAGTCCACAAGTCAAGTCAAGTCAAGTCCACAAGTCAAGTCCTCAAGTCCACAAGTCAAGTCCACAAGTCAAGTCCTCAAGTCCACAAGTCAAGTCCACAAGTCAAGTCCTCAAGTCCACAAGTCAAGTCCACAAGTCAAGTCCTCAAGTCAAGTCCACAAGTCAAGTCCTCAAGTCCACAAGTCAAGTCCACAAGTCAAGTCAAGTCAAGTCCACAAGTCAAGTCCTCAAGTCCACAAGTCAAGTCCACAAGTCAAGTCAAGTCAAGTCCACAAGTCAAGTCCTCAAGTCCACAAGTCAAGTCCACAAGTCAAGTCCTCAAGTCCACAAGTCAAGTCCACAAGTCAAGTCCACAAGTCAAGTCCTCAAGTCCACAAGTCAAGTCCACAAGTCAAGTCAAGTCAAGTCCACAAGTCAAGTCCTCAAGTCCACAAGTCAAGTCCTCAAGTCCACAAGTCAAGTCCTCAAGTCAAGTCAAGTCAAGTCCACAAGTCAAGTCCACAAGTCAAGTCCTCAAGTCCACAAGTCAAGTCCACAAGTCAAGTCCTCAAGTCCACAAGTCAAGTCCACAAGTCAAGTCCTCAAGTCCACAAGTCAAGTCCACAAGTCAAGTCCACAAGTCAAGTCCTCAAGTCCACAAGTCAAGTCTACAAGTTAAGTCAAGTCAAGTCCACAAGTCAAGTCCACAAGTCAAGTCCTCAAGTCCACAAGTCAAGTCCACAAGTCAAGTCAAGTCAAGTCTACAAGTCAAGTCCTCAAGTCCACAAGTCAAGTCCTCAAGTCCACAAGTCAAGTCCACAAGTCAAGTCAAGTCAAGTCCACAAGTCAAGTCCACAAGTCAAGTCCTCAAGTCCTCAAGTCAAGTCCACAAGTCAAGTCCTCAAGTCCACAAGTCAAGTCCACAAGTCAAGTCCTCAAGTCCACAAGTCAAGTCCACAAGTCAAGTCCACAAGTCAAGTCCTCAAGTCCACAAGTCAAGTCCACAAGTCAAGTCAAGTCAAGTCCACAAGTCAAGTCCACAAGTCAAGTCCTCAAGTCCACAAGTCAAGTCCACAAGTCAAGTCAAGTCAAGTCCACAAGTCAAGTCCTCAAGTCCACAAGTCAAGTCCACAAGTCAAGTCCACAAGTCAAGTCCACAAGTCAAGTCCACAAGTCAAGTCCACAAGTCAAGTCCACAAGTCAAGTCCACAAGTCAAGTCCTCAAGTCCACAAGTCAAGTCCACAAGTCAAGTCCACAAGTCAAGTCCTCAAGTCCACAAGTCAAGTCCACAAGTCAAGTCCACAAGTCAAGTCCTCAAGTCCACAAGTCAAGTCCACAAGTCAAGTCCACAAGTCAAGTCCTCAAGTCCACAAGTCAAGTCCACAAGTCAAGTCCACAAGTCAAGTCCTCAAGTCCACAAGCCAAGTCCACAAGTCAAGTCCACAAGTCAAGTCAAGTCAAGTCCACAAGTCAAGTCCACAAGTCAAGTCCACAAGTCAAGTCAAGTCAAGTCCACAAGTCAAGTCAAGTCAAGTCAAGTCCACAAGTCAAGTCAAGTCAAGTCAAGTCCACAAGTCAAGTCCAGAAGTCAAGTCAAGTCAAGTCAAGTCCACAAGTCAAGTCAAGTCAAGTCAAGTCCACAAGTCAAGTCCAGAAGTCACGTCAAGTCAAGTCCACAAGTCAAGTCAAGTCAAGTCAAGTCTACAAGTCGAGTCCACAAGTCAAGTCAAGTCAAGTCAAGTCCACAAGTCAAGTCAAGTCAAGTCAAGTCCACAAGTCAAGTCAAGTCAAGTCAAGTCCACAAGTCAAGTCAAGTCAAGTCAAGTCCACAAGTCAAGTCAAGTCAAGTCAAGTCCACAAGTCAAGTCAAGTCAAGTCAAGTCCACAAGTCAAGTCAAGTCAAGTCAAGTCCACAAGTCAAGTCCAGAAGTCAAGTCAAGTCAAGTCCAGAAGTCAAGTCAAGTCAAGTCCAGAAGTCAAGTCAAGTCCAGAAGTCAAGTCAAGTCAAGTCCAGAAGTCAAGTCAAGTCAAGTCCAGAAGTCAAGTCAAGTCAAGTCAAGTCAAGTCCAGAAGTCAAGTCAAGTCAAGTCCAGAAGTCAAGTCAAGTCAAGTCAAGTCAAGTCAGAAGTCAAGTCAGAAGTCAAGTCAGAAGTCAAGTCAGAAGTCAAGTCAGAAGTCAAGTCAGAAGTCAAGTCAGAAGTCAAGTCAGAAGTCAAGTCAGAAGTCAAGTCAGAAGTCAAGTCAGAAGTCAAGTCAGAAGTCAAGTCAGAAGTCAAGTCAGAAGTCAAGTCAGAAGTCAAGTCAGAAGTCAAGTCAGAAGTCAAGTCAGAAGTCAAGTCAGAAGTCAAGTCAGAAGTCAAGTCAGAAGTCAAGTCAGAAGTCAAGTCAGAAGTCAAGTCAGAAGTCAAGTCAGAAGTCAAGTCAGAAGTCAAGTCAGAAGTCAAGTCAGAAGTCAAGTCAGAAGTCAAGTCAGAAGTCAAGTCAGAAGTCAAGTCAGAAGTCAAGTCAGAAGTCAAGTCAGAAGTCAAGTCAGAAGTCAAGTCAGAAGTCAAGTCAGAAGTCAAGTCAGAAGTCAAGTCAGAAGTCAAGTCAGAAGTCAAGTCAGAAGTCAAGTCAGAAGTCAAGTCAGAAGTCAAGTCCGAAGTCAAGTCCGAAGTCAAGTCCGAAGTCAAGTCCGAAGTCAAGTCCGAAGTCAAGTCCGAAGTCAAGTCCGAAGTCAAGTCCGAAGTCAAGTCCGAAGTCAAGTCCGAAGTCAAGTCCGAAGTCAAGTCCGAAGTCAAGTCCGAAGTCGAGTCAGAAGTCGAGTCAGAAGTCGAGTCAGAAGTCGAGTCAGAAGTCGAGTCGGAAGTCGAGTCGGAAGTCGAGTCGGAAGTCGAGTCGGAAGTCGAGTCGGAAGTCGAGTCGGAAGTCGAGTCGGAAGTCGAGTCGGAAGTCGAGTCGGAAGTCGAGTCGGAAGTCGAGTCGGAAGTCGAGTCGGAAGTCGAGTCGGAAGTCGAGTCGGAAGTCGAGTCGGAAGTCGAGTCGGAAGTCGAGTCGGAAGTCGAGTCGGAAGTCGAGTCGGAAGTCGAGTCGGAAGTCGAGTCGGAAGTCGAGTCGGAAGTCGAGTCGGAAGTCGAGTCGGAAGTCGAGTCGGAAGTCGAGTCGGAAGTCGAGTCGGAAGTCGAGTCGGAAGTCGAGTCGGAAGTCGAGTCGGAAGTCGAGTCGGAAGTCGAGTCGGAAGTCGAGTCAGAAGTCGAGTCAGAAGTCGAGTCAGAAGTCGAGTCAGAAGTCGAGTCAGAAGTCGAGTCAGAAGTCGAGTCAGAAGTCGAGTCAGAAGTCGAGTCAGAAGTCGAGTCAGAAGTCGAGTCAGAAGTCGAGTCAGAAGTCGAGTCAGAAGTCGAGTCAGAAGTCGAGTCAGAAGTCGAGTCAGAAGTCGAGTCAGAAGTCGAGTCAGAAGTCGAGTCAGAAGTCGAGTCAGAAGTCGAGTCAGAAGTCGGGTCAGAAGTCGGGTCAGAAGTCGGGTCAGAAGTCGGGTCAGAAGTCGGGTCAGAAGTCGGGTCAGAAGTCGGGTCAGAAGTCGGGTCAGAAGTCGGGTCAGAAGTCGGGTCAGAAGTCGGGTCAGAAGTCGGGTCAGAAGTCGGGTCAGAAGTCGGGTCAGAAGTCGGGTCAGAAGTCGGGTCAGAAGTCGGGTCAGAAGTCGGGTCAGAAGTCGGGTCAGAAGTCGGGTCAGAAGTCGGGTCAGAAGTCGGGTCAGAAGTCGGGTCAGAAGTCGGGTCAGAAGTCGGGTCAGAAGTCGGGTCAGAAGTCGGGTCAGAAGTCGGGTCAGAAGTCGGGTCAGAAGTCGGGTCAGAAGTCGGGTCAGAAGTCGGGTCAGAAGTCGGGTCAGAAGTCGGGTCAGAAGTCGGGTCAGAAGTCGGGTCAGAAGTCGGGTCAGAAGTCGGGTCAGAAGTCGGGTCAGAAGTCGGGTCAGAAGTCGGGTCAGAAGTCGGGTCAGAAGTCGGGTCAGAAGTCGGGTCAGAAGTCGGGTCAGAAGTCGGGTCAGAAGTCGGGTCAGAAGTCGGGTCAGAAGTCGGGTCAGAAGTCGGGTCAGAAGTCGGGTCAGAAGTCGGGTCAGAAGTCGGGTCAGAAGTCGGGTCAGAAGTCGGGTCAGAAGTCGGGTCAGAAGTCGGGTCAGAAGTCAAGTCAGAAGTCACGTCAGAAGTCACGTCAGAAGTCACGTCAGAAGTCAAGTCAGAAGTCAAGTCAGAAGTCAAGTCAGAAGTCAAGTCAGAAGTCAAGTCAGAAGTCAAGTCAGAAGTCAAGTCAGAAGTCAAGTCAGAAGTCAAGTCAGAAGTCAAGTCAGAAGTCAAGTCAGAAGTCAAGTCAGAAGTCAAGTCAGAAGTCGAGTCAGAAGTCGAGTCAGAAGTCGAGTCAGAAGTCGAGTCAGAAGTCGAGTCAGAAGTTGAGTCAGAAGTTGAGTCGGAAGTTGAGTCGGAAGTTGAGTCGGAAGTTGAGTCGGAAGTCGAGTCGGAAGTCGAGTCGGAAGTCGAGTCGGAAGTCGAGTCGGAAGTCGAGTCGGAAGTCGAGTCGGAAGTCGAGTCAGAAGTCGAGTCGGAAGTTGAGTCGGAAGTTGAGTCGGAAGTTGAGTCGGAAGTTGAGTCGGAAGTCGAGTCGGAAGTCGAGTCGGAAGTCGAGTCGGAAGTCGAGTCGGAAGTCGAGTCGGAAGTCGAGTCGGAAGTCGAGTCGGAAGTCGAGTCGGAAGTCGAGTCGGAAGTCGAGTCGGAAGTCGAGTCGGAAGTCGAGTCGGAAGTCGAGTCGGAAGTCGAGTCGGAAGTCGAGTCGGAAGTCGAGTCGGAAGTCGAGTCGGAAGTCGAGTCGGAAGTCGAGTCGGAAGTCGAGTCGGAAGTCGAGTCGGAAGTCGAGTCGGAAGTCGAGTCGGAAGTCGAGTCGGAAGTCGAGTCGGAAGTCGAGTCGGAAGTCGAGTCGGAAGTCGAGTCGGAAGTCGAGTCGGAAGTCGAGTCGGAAGTCGAGTCGGAAGTCGAGTCGGAAGTCGAGTCGGAAGTCGAGTCGGAAGTCGAGTCGGAAGTCGAGTCGGAAGTCGAGTCGGAAGTCGGGTCGGAAGTCGGGTCGGAAGTCGGGTCGGAAGTCGGGTCGGAAGTCGGGTCGGAAGTCGGGTCGGAAGTCGGGTCGGAAGTCGGGTCGGAAGTCGGGTCAGAAGTCGGGTCAGAAGTCGGGTCAGAAGTCGGGTCAGAAGTCGGGTCAGAAGTCGGGTCAGAAGTCGGGTCAGAAGTCGGGTCAGAAGTCGGGTCAGAAGTCGGGTCAGAAGTCGGGTCAGAAGTCGGGTCAGAAGTCGGGTCAGAAGTCGGGTCAGAAGTCGGGTCAGAAGTCGGGTCAGAAGTCGGGTCAGAAGTCGGGTCAGAAGTCGGGTCAGAAGTCGGGTCAGAAGTCGGGTCAGAAGTCGGGTCAGAAGTCGGGTCAGAAGTCGGGTCAGAAGTCGGGTCAGAAGTCGGGTCAGAAGTCGGGTCAGAAGTCGGGTCAGAAGTCGGGTCAGAAGTCGGGTCAGAAGTCGGGTCAGAAGTCGGGTCAGAAGTCGGGTCAGAAGTCGGGTCAGAAGTCGGGTCAGAAGTCGGGTCAGAAGTCGGGTCAGAAGTCGGGTCAGAAGTCGGGTCAGAAGTCGGGTCAGAAGTCGGGTCAGAAGTCGGGTCAGAAGTCGGGTCAGAAGTCGGGTCAGAAGTCGGGTCAGAAGTCGGGTCAGAAGTCGGGTCAGAAGTCGGGTCAGAAGTCGGGTCAGAAGTCGGGTCAGAAGTCGGGTCAGAAGTCGGGTCAGAAGTCGGGTCAGAAGTCGGGTCAGAAGTCGGGTCAGAAGTCGGGTCAGAAGTCGGGTCAGAAGTCGGGTCAGAAGTCGGGTCAGAAGTCGGGTCAGAAGTCGGGTCAGAAGTCGGGTCAGAAGTCGGGTCAGAAGTCGGGTCAGAAGTCGGGTCAGAAGTCGGGTCAGAAGTCGGGTCAGAAGTCGGGTCAGAAGTCGGGTCGGAAGTCGGGTCGGAAGTCGGGTCGGAAGTCGGGTCGGAAGTCGGGTCGGAAGTCGGGTCGGAAGTCGGGTCGGAAGTCGGGTCGGAAGTCGGGTCGGAAGTCGAGTCGGAAGTCGAGTCGGAAGTCGAGTCGGAAGTCGAGTCGGAAGTCGAGTCGGAAGTCGAGTCGGAAGTCGAGTCGGAAGTCGAGTCGGAAGTCGAGTCGGAAGTCGAGTCGGAAGTCGAGTCAGAAGTCGGGTCAGAAGTCGGGTCAGAAGTCGGGTCAGAAGTCGGGTCAGAAGTCGGGTCAGAAGTCGGGTCAGAAGTCGGGTCAGAAGTCGGGTCAGAAGTCGGGTCAGAAGTCGGGTCAGAAGTCGGGTCAGAAGTCGGGTCAGAAGTCGGGTCAGAAGTCGGGTCAGAAGTCGGGTCAGAAGTCGGGTCAGAAGTCGGGTCAGAAGTCGGGTCAGAAGTCGGGTCAGAAGTCAAGTCAAGTCCACAAGTCCACAAGTCAAGTCCTCAAGTCCACAAGTCAAGTCCTCAAGTCCACAAGTCCACAAGTCAAGTCCACAAGTCAAGTCCTCAAGTCCACAAGTCCACAAGTCCACAAGTCAAGTCCACAAGTCAAGTCCTCAAGTCCACAAGTCCACAAGTCCACAAGTCCACAAGTCAAGTCCTCAAGTCCACAAGTCCACAAGTCAAGTCCACAAGTCAAGTCCTCAAGTCCACAAGTCCACAAGTCAAGTCCACAAGTCAAGTCCCCAAGTCCACAAGTCCACAAGTCAAGTCCACAAGTCAAGTCCTCAAGTCCACAAGTCCACAAGTCAAGTCCACAAGTCAAGTCCTCAAGTCCACAAGTCAAGTCAAGTCAAGTCCACAAGTCAAGTCCTCAAGTCCACAAGTCCACAAGTCAAGTCCACAAGTCAAGTCCTCAAGTCCTCAAGTCCACAAGTCCTCAAGTCAAGTCAAGTCAAGTCAAGTCAAGTCCTCAAGTCCACAAGTCAAGTCAAGTCAAGTCAAGTCAAGTCCTCAAGTCCACAAGTCAAGTCAAGTCAAGTCCTCAAGTCCTCAAGTCCACAAGTCAAGTCCTCAAGTCCACAAGTCAAGTCCTCAAGTCCACAAGTCAAGTCCTCAAGTCCACAAGTCAAGTCCTCAAGTCCACAAGTCAAGTCCTCAAGTCCACAAGTCAAGTCCTCAAGTCCACAAGTCAAGTCCTCAAGTCCACAAGTCAAGTCCTCAAGTCCACAAGTCAAGTCCTCAAGTCCACAAGTCAAGTCCTCAAGTCCACAAGTCAAGTCCTCAAGTCCACAAGTCAAGTCCTCAAGTCCACAAGTCAAGTCCTCAAGTCCACAAGTCAAGTCCTCAAGTCCACAAGTCCACAAGTCAAGTCCACAAGTCCACAAGTCAAGTCCACAAGTCAAGTCCTCAAGTCCACAAGTCAAGTCCTCAAGTCCACAAGTCCACAAGTCAAGTCCTCAAGTCCACAAGTCAAGTCGTCAAGTCCACAAGTCCACAAGTCAAGTCCACAAGTCAAGTCCTCAAGTCCACAAGTCCACAAGTCAAGTCCACAAGTCCACAAGTCAAGTCCTCAAGTCCACAAGTCCACAAGTCAAGTCCTCAAGTCCACAAGTCAAGTCAAGTCCAGTCCTCAAGTAAAGTCCACAAGTCAAGTCCTCAAGTCCACAAGTCAAGTCCTCAAGTCAAGTCCACAAGTCAAGTCCTCAAGTCCACAAGTCAAGTCCTCAAGTCCACAAGTCAAGTCCACAAGTCCACAAGTCAAGTCCTCAAGTCCACAAGTCCACAAGTCAAGTCCTCAAGTCCACAAGTCCACAAGTCAAGTCCACAAGTCCACAAGTCAAGTCCACAAGTCCACAAGTCAAGTCCTCAAGTCCACAAGTCAAGTCCACAAGTCAAGTCCTCAAGTCCACAAGTCCACAAGTCAAGTCCACAAGTCCACAAGTCAAGTCCTCAAGTCCACAAGTCCACAAGTCAAGTCCACAAGTCCACAAGTCAAGTCCACAAGTCCACAAGTCAAGTCCTCAAGTCCACAAGTCAAGTCCTCAAGTCCACAAGTCAAGTCCTCAAGTCCACAAGTCCACAAGTCAAGTCCACAAGTCCACAAGTCAAGTCCTCAAGTCCACAAGTCCACAAGTCAAGTCCACAAGTCAAGTCCTCAAGTCCACAAGTCCACAAGTCAAGTCCACAAGTCAAGTCCTCAAGTCCACAAGTCCACAAGTCAAGTCCACAAGTCAAGTCCTCAAGTCCACAAGTCCACAAGTCAAGTCCACAAGTCCACAAGTCAAGTCCTCAAGTCCACAAGTCCACAAGTCAAGTCCACAAGTCAAGTCCTCAAGTCCACAAGTCAAGTCCTCAAGTCCACAAGTCAAGTCCTCAAGTCCACAAGTCAAGTCCTCAAGTCCACAAGTCCACAAGTCAAGTCCACAAGTCCACAAGTCAAGTCCTCATGTCCACAAGTCCACAAGTCAAGTCCACAAGTCAAGTCCTCAAGTCCACAAGTCCACAAGTCAAGTCCACAAGTCAAGTCTTCAAGTCCACAAGTCCACAAGTCAAGTCCACAAGTCAAGTCTTCAAGTCCACAAGTCCACAAGTCAAGTCCACAAGTCAAGTCCTCAAGTCCACAAGTCCACAAGTCAAGTCCACAAGTCCACAAGTCAAGTCCTCAAGTCCACAAGTCCACAAGTCAAGTCCACAAGTCCACATGTCCACAAGTCAAGTCCTCAAGTCCACAAGTCAAGTCCTCAAGTCCACAAGTCCACAAGTCAAGTCCACAAGTCCACAAGTCAAGTCCTCAAGTCCACAAGTCAAGTCCACAAGTCAAGTCCTCAAGTCCACAAGTCCACAAGTCAAGTCCACAAGTCCACAAGTCAAGTCCACAAGTCAAGTCCTCAAGTCCACAAGTCCACAAGTCAAGTCCTCAAGTCCACAAGTCAAGTCCACAAGTCCACAAGTCAAGTCCACAAGTCAAGTCCTCAAGTCCACAAGTCCACAAGTCAAGTCCACAAGTCAAGTCCTCAAGTCCACAAGTCCACAAGTCAAGTCCACAAGTCAAGTCCTCAAGTCCACAAGTCCACAAGTCAAGTCCACAAGTCCACAAGTCAAGTCCTCAAGTCCACAAGTCCACAAGTCAAGTCCACAAGTCAAGTCCTCAAGTCCACAAGTCAAGTCCTCAAGTCCACAAGTCAAGTCCTCAAGTCCACAAGTCAAGTCCTCAAGTCCACAAGTCCACAAGTCAAGTCCACAAGTCCACAAGTCAAGTCCTCATGTCCACAAGTCCACAAGTCAAGTCCACAAGTCAAGTCCTCAAGTCCACAAGTCCACAAGTCAAGTCCACAAGTCAAGTCTTCAAGTCCACAAGTCCACAAGTCAAGTCCACAAGTCAAGTCTTCAAGTCCACAAGTCCACAAGTCAAGTCCACAAGTCAAGTCCTCAAGTCCACAAGTCCACAAGTCAAGTCCACAAGTCCACAAGTCAAGTCCTCAAGTCCACAAGTCCACAAGTCAAGTCCACAAGTCCACATGTCCACAAGTCAAGTCCTCAAGTCCACAAGTCAAGTCCTCAAGTCCACAAGTCCACAAGTCAAGTCCACAAGTCCACAAGTCAAGTCCTCAAGTCCACAAGTCAAGTCCACAAGTCAAGTCCTCAAGTCCACAAGTCCACAAGTCAAGTCCACAAGTCCACAAGTCAAGTCCACAAGTCAAGTCCTCAAGTCCACAAGTCCACAAGTCAAGTCCTCAAGTCCACAAGTCAAGTCCTCAAGTCCACAAGTCAAGTCCTCAAGTCCACAAGTCCACAAGTCAAGTCCACAAGTCCACAAGTCAAGTCCTCATGTCCACAAGTCCACAAGTCAAGTCCACAAGTCAAGTCCTCAAGTCCACAAGTCAAGTCCTCAAGTCCACAAGTCAAGTCCTCAAGTCCACAAGTCCACAAGTCAAGTCCACAAGTCCACAAGTCAAGTCCTCAAGTCCACAAGTCACGTCCTCAAGTCCACAAGTCAAGTCCACAAGTCCACAAGTCAAGTCCTCAAGTCCACAAGTCAAGTCCTCAAGTCCACAAGTCAAGTCCTCAAGTCCACAAGTCAAGTCCTCAAGTCCACAAGTCCACAAGTCAAGTCCACAAGTCCACAAGTCAAGTCCTCAAGTCCACAAGTCCACAAGTCAAGTCCTCAAGTCCACAAGTCCACAAGTCAAGTCCACAAGTCAAGTCCTCAAGTCCTCAAGTCAAGTCCTCAAGTCCACAAGTCAAGTCCTCAAGTCCACAAGTCCACAAGTCAAGTCCACAAGTCCACAAGTCAAGTCCTCAAGTCCACAAGTCAAGTCCTCAAGTCCACAAGTCCACAAGTCAAGTCCACAAGTCCACAAGTCAAGTCCTCAAGTCCACAAGTCAAGTCCTCAAGTCCACAAGTCAAGTCGTCAAGTCCACAAGTCAAGTCGTCAAGTCCACAAGTCAAGTCGTCAAGTCCACAAGTCAAGTCGTCAAGTCCACAAGTCAAGTCCTCAAGTCCACAAGTCAAGTCCACAAGTCCACAAGTCAAGTCCTCAAGTCCACAAGTCAAGTCCTCAAGTCCACAAGTCAAGTCCTCAAGTCCACAAGTCAAGTCCTCAAGTCCACAAGTCAAGTCCTCAAGTCCACAAGTCCACAAGTCAAGTCCACAAGTCCACAAGTCAAGTCCACAAGTCAAGTCCTCAAGTCCACAAGTCCACAAGTCAAGTCCTCAAGTCCACAAGTCAAGTCCACAAGTCAAGTCCTCAAGTCCACAAGTCAAGTCCACAAGTCAAGTCCACAAGTCAAGTCAAGTCAAGTCCACAAGTCAAGTCAAGTCAAGTCCACAAGTCAAGTCAAGTCAAGTCCACAAGTCAAGTCCTCAAGTCCACAAGTCAAGTCCACAAGTCAAGTCCTCAAGTCCACAAGTCAAGTCCACAAGTCAAGTCCTCAAGTCCACAAGTCAAGTCCTCAAGTCCACAAGTCCACAAGTCAAGTCCACAAGTCCACAAGTCAAGTCCACAAGTCCACAAGTCAAGTCCTCAAGTCCACAAGTCAAGTCCTCAAGTCCACAAGTCCACAAGTCAAGTCCACAAGTCCACAAGTCAAGTCCTCAAGTCCACAAGTCAAGTCCTCAAGTCCACAAGTCAAGTCCTCAAGTCCACAAGTCAAGTCCTCAAGTCCACAAGTCAAGTCGTCAAGTCAAGTCCACAAGTCAAGTCCTCAAGTCCACAAGTCAAGTCGTCAAGTCAAGTCAAGTCCACAAGTCAAGTCCTCAAGTCAAGTCAAGTCCACAAGTCAAGTCAAGTCAAGTCCACAAGTCAAGTCAAGTCAAGTCAAGTCAAGTCAAGTCAAGTCAAGTCAAGTCAAGTCCACAAGTCAAGTCAAGTCAAGTCAAGTCAAGTCAAGTCCACAAGTCAAGTCAATTTAAGTCAAGTCAAGTCAAGTCAAGTCAAGTCCACAAGTCAAGTCAAGTCAAGTCCACAAGTCAAGTCAAGTCAAGTCAAGTCAAGTCCACAAGTCAAGTCAAGTCAAGTCCACAAGTCAAGTCAAGTCAAGTCCACAAGTCAAGTCAAGTCAAGTCAAGTCAAGTCCACAAGTCAAGTCAAGTCAAGTCCACAAGTCAAGTCAAGTCAAGTCAAGTCAAGTCAAGTCCACAAGTCAAGTCAAGTCAAGTCCACAAGTCAAGTCAAGTCCACAAGTCAAGTCAAGTCAAGTCCACAAGTCAAGTCAAGTCAAGTCCACAAGTCAAGTCAAGTCAAGTCAAGTCCACAAGTCAAGTCAAGTCAAGTCCACAAGTCAAGTCAAGTCAAGTCAAGTCCACAAGTCAAGTCAAGTCAAGTCCACAAGTCAAGTCAAGTCAAGTCCACAAGTCAAGTCAAGTCAAGTCAAGTCCACAAGTCAAGTCCACAAGTCAAGTCAAGTCAAGTCCACAAGTCAAGTCCACAAGTCAAGTCCACAAGTCAAGTCCTCAAGTCCACAAGTCAAGTCCTCAAGTCCACAAGTCAAGTCAAGTCCACAAGTCAAGTCCACAAGTCAAATCAAGTGAAGTCCACAAGTCAAATCCACAAGTCAAGTCCACAAGTCAAGTCCACAAGTCAAGTCCACAAGTCAAGTCCTCAAGTCCACAAGTCAAGTCAAGTCAAGTCCACAAGTCAAGTCCACAAGTCAAGTCCTCAAGTCCACAAGTCAAGTCCTCAAGTCCACAAGTCAAGTCAAGTCCACAAGTCAAGTCCACAAGTCAAGTCCTCAAGTCCACAAGTCAAGTCAAGTCAAGTCCACAAGTCAAGTCCACAAGTCAAGTCCTCAAGTCCACAAGTCAAGTCCACAAGTCAAGTCAAGTCAAGTCCACAAGTCAAGTCCTCAAGTCCACAAGTCAAGTCCACAAGTCAAGTCCTCAAGTCCACAAGTCAAGTCCACAAGTCAAGTCCACAAGTCAAGTCCTCAAGTCCACAAGTCAAGTCCTCAAGTCCACAAGTCAAGTCCACAAGTCAAGTCCTCAAGTCCACAAGTCAAGTCCTCAAGTCCACAAGTCAAGTCAAGTCCACAAGTCAAGTCAAGTCAAGTCCACAAGTCAAGTCCTCAAGTCCACAAGTCAAGTCCACAAGTCAAGTCAAGTCAAGTCCACAAGTCAAGTCCTCAAGTCCACAAGTCAAGTCCACAAGTCAAGTCAAGTCAAGTCCACAAGTCAAGTCCTCAAGTCCACAAGTCAAGTCCACAAGTCAAGTCCTCAAGTCCACAAGTCAAGTCCACAAGTCAAGTCCTCAAGTCCACAAGTCAAGTCCACAAGTCAAGTCAAGTCAAGTCCACAAGTCAAGTCCTCAAGTCCACAAGTCAAGTCCTCAAGTCCACAAGTCAAGTCCACAAGTCAAGTCAAGTCAAGTCCACAAGTCAAGTCCACAAGTCCACAAGTCAAGTCCACAAGTCCACAAGTCAAGTCCACAAGTCAAGTCCTCAAGTCCACAAGTCAAGTCCTCAAGTCCACAAGTCAAGTCCACAAGTCAAGTCCACAAGTCAAGTCCACAAGTCAAGTCCACAAGTCAAGTCCACAAGTCCACAAGTCAAGTCCACAAGTCAAGTCCTCAAGTCCACAAGTCAAGTCGTCAAGTCAAGTCCACAAGTCAAGTCCTCAAGTCCACAAGTCAAGTCCACAAGTCAAGTCAAGTCAAGTCCACAAGTCAAGTCCACAAGTCAAGTCAAGTCAAGTCCACAAGTCAAGTCAAGTCAAGTCCACAAGTCAAGTCAAGTCAAGTCCACAAGTCAAGTCAAGTCAAGTCCACAAGTCAAGTCCTCAAGTCCACAAGTCAAGTCCACAAGTCAAGTCCACAAGTCAAGTCAAGTCAAGTCCACAAGTCAAGTCAAGTCAAGTCCACAAGTCAAGTCAAGTCAAGTCCACAAGTCAAGTCCTCAAGTCCACAAGTCAAGTCCACATGTCAAGTCCTCAAGTCCACATGTCAAGTCCACAAGTCAAGTCCTCAAGTCCACAAGTCAAGTCCTCAAGTCAAGTCCTCAAGTCAAGTCCACAAGTCAAGTCCTCAAGTCCACAAGTCAAGTCCACAAGTCAAGTCAAGTCAAGTCCACAAGTCAAGTCCTCAAGTCCACAAGTCAAGTCCACAAGTCAAGTCAAGTCAAGTCCACAACTCAAGTCCTCAAGTCCACAAGTCAAGTCCACAAGTCAAGTCCTCAAGTCCACAAGTCAAGTCCACAAGTCAAGTCCACAAGTCAAGTCCTCAAGTCCACAAGTCAAGTCCACAAGTCAAGTCCACAAGTCAAGTCCTCAAGTCCACAAGTCAAGTCCACAAGTCAAGTCCTCAAGTCCACAAGTCAAGTCCACAAGTCAAGTCCTCAAGTCCACAAGTCAAGTCCACAAGTCAAGTCAAGTCAAGTCCACAAGTCAAGTCAAGTCAAGTCCACAAGTCAAGTCCTCAAGTCCACAAGTCAAGTCCACAAGTCAAGTCCACAAGTCAAGTCCACAAGTCAAGTCCACAAGTCAAGTCCACAAGTCAAGTCCACAAGTCAAGTCCACAAGTCCACAAGTCAAGTCCACAAGTCAAGTCCTCAAGTCCACAAGTCAAGTCGTCAAGTCAAGTCCACAAGTCAAGTCCTCAAGTCCACAAGTCAAGTCCACAAGTCAAGTCAAGTCAAGTCCACAAGTCAAGTCCTCAAGTCCACAAGTCAAGTCCACAAGTCAAGTCAAGTCAAGTCCACAAGTCAAGTCAAGTCAAGTCCACAAGTCAAGTCAAGTCAAGTCCACAAGTCAAGTCCTCAAGTCCACAAGTCAAGTCCACAAGTCAAGTCCACAAGTCAAGTCAAGTCAAGTCCACAAGTCAAGTCAAGTCAAGTCCACAAGTCAAGTCAAGTCAAGTCCACAAGTCAAGTCCTCAAGTCCACAAGTCAAGTCCACATGTCAAGTCCTCAAGTCCACATGTCAAGTCCACAAGTCAAGTCCTCAAGTCCACAAGTCAAGTCCTCAAGTCAAGTCCTCAAGTCAAGTCCACAAGTCAAGTCCTCAAGTCCACAAGTCAAGTCCACAAGTCAAGTCAAGTCAAGTCCACAAGTCAAGTCCTCAAGTCCACAAGTCAAGTCCACAAGTCAAGTCAAGTCAAGTCCACAACTCAAGTCCTCAAGTCCACAAGTCAAGTCCACAAGTCAAGTCCTCAAGTCCACAAGTCAAGTCCACAAGTCAAGTCAAGTCAAGTCCACAAGTCAAGTCCTCAAGTCCACAAGTCAAGTCCACAAGTCAAGTCCTCAAGTCCACAAGTCAAGTCCACAAGTCAAGTCCTCAAGTCCACAAGTCAAGTCCACAAGTCAAGTCAAGTCAAGTCCACAAGTCAAGTCCTCAAGTCCACAAGTCAAGTCCTCAAGTCCACAAGTCAAGTCCTCAAGTCCACAAGTCAAGTCCTCAAGTCCACAAGTCAAGTCCACAAGTCAAGTCCACAAGTCAAGTCCACAAGTCAAGTCCACAAGTCCACAAGTCAAGTCCACAAGTCCACAAGTCAAGTCCACTAGTCAAGTCCTCAAGTCCACAAGTCAAGTCCTCAAGTCCACAAGTCAAGTCGTCAAGTCAAGTCCACAAGTCAAGTCCTCAAGTCCACAAGTCAAGTCGTCAAGTCAAGTCAAGTCCACAAGTCAAGTCCTCAAGTCAAGTCAAGTCCACAAGTCAAGTCAAGTCAAGTCCACAAGTCAAGTCAAGTCAAGTCAAGTCAAGTCAAGTCAAGTCCACAAGTCAAGTCAAGTCAAGTCAAGTCAAGTCAAGTCAAGTCAAGGCAAGTCAAGTCCACAAGTCAAGTCAAGTCAAGTCAAGTCAAGTCCACAAGTCAAGTCAAGTCAAGTCAAGTCAAGTCAAGTCCACAAGTCAAGTCAAGTCAAGTCCACAAGTCAAGTCAAGTCAAGTCCACAAGTCAAGTCAAGTCAAGTCAAGTCAAGTCAAGTCCACAAGTCAAGTCAAGTCAAGTCAAGTCAAGTCCACAAGTCAAGTCAAGTCAAGTCAAGTCAAGTCCACAAGTCAAGTCAAGTCCACAAGTCAAGTCAAGTCCACAAGTCAAGTCAAGTCAAGTCCACAAGTCAAGTCAAGTCAAGTCCACAAGTCAAGTCAAGTCAAGTCAAGTCCACAAGTCAAGTCAAGTCAAGTCCACAAGTCAAGTCAAGTCAAGTCCACAAGTCAAGTCAAGTCAAGTCCACAAGTCATGTCAAGTCAAGTCCACAAGTCAAGTCAAGTCAAGTCCACAAGTCAAGTCAAGTCAAGTCCACAAGTCAAGTCAAGTCAAGTCCACAAGTCAAGTCAAGTCAAGTCCACAAGTCAAGTCAAGTCAAGTCAAGTCCACAAGTCAAGTTCACAAGTCAAGTCAAGTCAAGTCCACAAGTCAAGTCCACAAGTCAAGTCCACAAGTCAAGTCCTCAAGTCCACAAGTCAAGTCCTCAAGTCCACAAGTCAAGTCAAGTCCACAAGTCAAGTCAAGTCAAGTCAAGTCAAGTCCACAAGTCAAGTCCACAAGTCAAGTCCACAAGTCAAGTCCACAAGTCAAGTCCACAAGTCAAGTCCACAAGTCAAGTCCTCAAGTCCACAAGTCAAGTCAAGTCAAGTCCACAAGTCAAGTCCACAAGTCAAGTCCTCAAGTCAAGTCCTCAAGTCCACAAGTCAAGTCCTCAAGTCCACAAGTCAAGTCAAGTCCACAAGTCAAGTCCACAAGTCAAGTCCTCAAGTCCACAAGTCAAGTCAAGTCAAGTCCACAAGTCAAGTCAAGTCAAGTCCACAAGTCAAGTCAAGTCAAGTCCACAAGTCAAGTCAAGTCAAGTCAAGTCCACAAGTCAAGTCCACAAGTCAAGTCCTCAAGTCCACAAGTCAAGTCCTCAAGTCCACAAGTCAAGTCAAGTCCACAAGTCAAGTCAAGTCAAGTCAAGTCAAGTCCACAAGTCAAGTCCACAAGTCAAGTCCACAAGTCAAGTCCACAAGTCAAGTCCACAAGTCAAGTCCTCAAGTCCACAAGTCAAGTCAAGTCAAGTCCACAAGTCAAGTCCACAAGTCAAGTCCTCAAGTCCACAAGTCAAGTCCTCAAGTCCACAAGTCAAGTCAAGTCCACAAGTCAAGTCCACAAGTCAAGTCCTCAAGTCCACAAGTCAAGTCAAGTCAAGTCCACAAGTCAAGTCCACAAGTCAAGTCCTCAAGTCCACAAGTCAAGTCCACAAGTCAAGTCAAGTCAAGTCCACAAGTCAAGTCCTCAAGTCCACAAGTCAAGTCCACAAGTCAAGTCCTCAAGTCCACAAGTCAAGTCCACAAGTCAAGTCCACAAGTCAAGTCCTCAAGTCCACAAGTCAAGTCCTCAAGTCCACAAGTCAAGTCCACAAGTCAAGTCCTCAAGTCCACAAGTCAAGTCCACAAGTCAAGTCAAGTCAAGTCCACAAGTCAAGTCCACAAGTCAAGTCCTCAAGTCCACAAGTCAAGTCCACAAGTCAAGTCAAGTCAAGTCCACAAGTCAAGTCCTCAAGTCCACAAGTCAAGTCCACAAGTCAAGTCCTCAAGTCCACAAGTCAAGTCCACAAGTCAAGTCCACAAGTCAAGTCCTCAAGTCCACAAGTCAAGTCCACAAGTCAAGTCCTCAAGTCCACAAGTCAAGTCCACAAGTCAAGTCATCAAGTCCACAAGTCAAGTCATCAAGTCCACAAGTCAAGTCCACAAGTCAAGTCAAGTCAAGTCCACAAGTCAAGTCCTCAAGTCCACAAGTCAAGTCCACAAGTCAAGTCCACAAGTCAAGTCCACAAGTCAAGTCAAGTCAAGTCCACAAGTCAAGTCCACAAGTCAAGTCCACAAGTCAAGTCCACAAGTCAAGTCCTCAAGTCCACAAGTCAAGTCCTCAAGTCCACAAGTCAAGTCAAGTCCACAAGTCAAGTCCTCAAGTCCACAAGTCAAGTCCACAAGTCAAGTCAAGTCAAGTCCACAAGTCAAGTCCTCAAGTCCACAAGTCAAGTCCACAAGTCAAGTCAAGTCAAGTCCACAAGTCAAGTCAAGTCAAGTCCACAAGTCAAGTCAAGTCAAGTCCACAAGTCAAGTCATCAAGTCCACAAGTCAAGTCCACAAGTCAAGTCAAGTCCACAAGTCAAGTCAAGTCCACAAGTCAAGTCAAGTCAAGTCCACAAGTCAAGTCCTCAAGTTCACAAGTCAAGTCCACAAGTCAAGTCCTCAAGTCCACAAGTCAAGTCCACAAGTCAAGTCCTCAAGTCCACAAGTCAAGTCCACAAGTCAAGTCCTCAAGTCAAGTCCACAAGTCAAGTCCTCAAGTCCACAAGTCAAGTCCACAAGTCAAGTCAAGTCAAGTCCACAAGTCAGTCCTCAAGTCCACAAGTCAAGTCCACAAGTCAAGTCAAGTCAAGTCCACAAGTCAAGTCCTCAAGTCCACAAGTCAAGTCCACAAGTCAAGTCCTCAAGTCCACAAGTCAAGTCCACAAGTCAAGTCAAGTCAAGTCCACAAGTCAAGTCCTCAAGTCCACATGTCAAGTCCACAAGTCAAGTCCTCAAGTCCACAAGTCAAGTCCACAAGTCATGTCCTCAAGTCCACAAGTCAAGTCCACAAGTCAAGTCAAGTCAAGTCCACAAGTCAAGTCCTCAAGTCCACAAGTCAAGTCCACAAGTCAAGTCAAGTCAAGTCCACAAGTCAAGTCCTCAAGTCCACAAGTCAAGTCCACAAGTCAAGTCAAGTCAAGTCCACAAGTCAAGTCCTCAAGTCCACAAGTCAAGTCCACAAGTCAAGTCAAGTCAAGTCCACAAGTCAAGTCCTCAAGTCCACAAGTCAAGTCCTCAAGTCCACAAGTCAAGTCCACAAGTCAAGTCCTCAAGTCCACAAGTCAAGTCCACAAGTCAAGTCCTCAAGTCCACAAGTCAAGTCCTCAAGTCCACAAGTCAAGTCCACAAGTCAAGTCCACAAGTCAAGTCCTCAAGTCCACAAGTCAAGTCCACAAGTCAAGTCCACAAGTCAAGTCCACAAGTCAAGTCCACAAGTCAAGTCCACAAGTCAAGTCCTCAAGTCCACAAGTCAAGTCCACAAGTCAAGTCCTCAAGTCCACAAGTCAAGTCCACAAGTCAAGTCAAGTCAAGTCCACAAGTCAAGTCCTCAAGTCCACAAGTCAAGTCCTCAAGTCCACAAGTCAAGTCCACAAGTCAAGTCAAGTCAAGTCCACAAGTCAAGTCCACAAGTCAAGTCCTCAAGTCCACAAGTCAAGTCCACAAGTCAAGTCCTCAAGTCCACAAGTCAAGTCCACAAGTCAAGTCCTCAAGTCCACAAGTCAAGTCCACAAGTCAAGTCCACAAGTCAAGTCCTCAAGTCCACAAGTCAAGTCCACAAGTCAAGTCAAGTCAAGTCCACAAGTCAAGTCCACAAGTCAAGTCCTCAAGTCCACAAGTCAAGTCCACAAGTCAAGTCAAGTCAAGTCCACAAGTCAAGTCCTCAAGTCCACAAGTCAAGTCCTCAAGTCCACAAGTCAAGTCCTCAAGTCCACAAGTCAAGTCCACAAGTCAAGTCAAGTCAAGTCCACAAGTCAAGTCCACAAGTCAAGTCCTCAAGTCCACAAGTCCACAAGTCAAGTCCACAAGTCAAGTCCACAAGTCAAGTCCTCAAGTCCACAAGTCAAGTCCACAAGTCAAGTCCACAAGTCAAGTCCTCAAGTCCACAAGTCAAGTCCACAAGTCAAGTCCACAAGTCAAGTCCTCAAGTCCACAAGCCAAGTCCACAAGTCAAGTCCACAAGTCAAGTCAAGTCAAGTCCACAAGTCAAGTCCACAAGTCAAGTCCACAAGTCAAGTCAAGTCAAGTCCACAAGTCAAGTCAAGTCAAGTCCACAAGTCAAGTCAAGTCAAGTCCACAAGTCAAGTCCAGAAGTCAAGTCAAGTCAAGTCAAGTCCACAAGTCAAGTCAAGTCAAGTCAAGTCCACAAGTCAAGTCCAGAAGTCACGTCAAGTCAAGTCCACAAGTCAAGTCAAGTCAAGTCAAGTCAAGTCAAGTCAAGTCAAGTCAAGTCAAGTCAAGTCAAGTCAAGTCAAGTCAAGTCAAGTCAAGTCAAGTCAAGTCAAGTCAAGTCAAGTCAAGTCAAGTCAAGTCAAGTCAAGTCAAGTCAAGTCAAGTCAAGTCAAGTCAAGTCAAGTCAAGTCAAGTCAAGTCAAGTCAAGTCAAGTCAAGTCAAGTCAAGTCAAGTCAAGTCAAGTCAAGTCAAGTCAAGTCAAGTCAAGTCAAGTCAAGTCAAGTCAAGTCAAGTCAAGTCAAGTCAAGTCAAGTCAAGTCAAGTCAAGTCAAGTCAAGTCAAGTCAAGTCAAGTCAAGTCAAGTCAAGTCAAGTCAAGTCAAGTCAAGTCAAGTCAAGTCAAGTCAAGTCAAGTCAAGTCAAGTCAAGTCAAGTCAAGTCAAGTCAAGTCAAGTCAAGTCAAGTCAAGTCAAGTCAAGTCAAGTCAAGTCAAGTCAAGTCAAGTCAAGTCAAGTCAAGTCAAGTCAAGTCAAGTCAAGTCAAGTCAAGTCAAGTCAAGTCAAGTCAAGTCAAGTCAAGTCAAGTCAAGTCAAGTCAAGTCAAGTCAAGTCAAGTCAAGTCAAGTCAAGTCAAGTCAAGTCAAGTCAAGTCAAGTCAAGTCAAGTCAAGTCAAGTCAAGTCAAGTCAAGTCAAGTCAAGTCAAGTCAAGTCAAGTCAAGTCAAGTCAAGTCAAGTCAAGTCAAGTCAAGTCAAGTCAAGTCAAGTCAAGTCAAGTCAAGTCAAGTCAAGTCAAGTCAAGTCAAGTCAAGTCAAGTCAAGTCAAGTCAAGTCAAGTCAAGTCAAGTCAAGTCAAGTCAAGTCAAGTCAAGTCAAGTCAAGTCAAGTCAAGTCAAGTCAAGTCAAGTCAAGTCAAGTCAAGTCAAGTCAAGTCAAGTCAAGTCAAGTCAAGTCAAGTCAAGTCAAGTCAAGTCAAGTCAAGTCAAGTCAAGTCAAGTCAAGTCAAGTCAAGTCAAGTCAAGTCAAGTCAAGTCAAGTCAAGTCAAGTCAAGTCAAGTCAAGTCAAGTCAAGTCAAGTCAAGTCAAGTCAAGTCAAGTCAAGTCAAGTCAAGTCAAGTCAAGTCAAGTCAAGTCAAGTCAAGTCAAGTCAAGTCAAGTCAAGTCAAGTCAAGTCAAGTCAAGTCAAGTCAAGTCAAGTCAAGTCAAGTCAAGTCAAGTCAAGTCAAGTCAAGTCAAGTCAAGTCAAGTCAAGTCAAGTCAAGTCAAGTCAAGTCAAGTCAAGTCAAGTCAAGTCAAGTCAAGTCAAGTCAAGTCAAGTCAAGTCAAGTCAAGTCAAGTCAAGTCAAGTCAAGTCAAGTCAAGTCAAGTCAAGTCAAGTCAAGTCAAGTCAAGTCAAGTCAAGTCAAGTCAAGTCAAGTCAAGTCAAGTCAAGTCAAGTCAAGTCAAGTCAAGTCAAGTCAAGTCAAGTCAAGTCAAGTCAAGTCAAGTCAAGTCAAGTCAAGTCAAGTCAAGTCAAGTCAAGTCAAGTCAAGTCAAGTCAAGTCAAGTCAAGTCAAGTCAAGTCAAGTCAAGTCAAGTCAAGTCAAGTCAAGTCAAGTCAAGTCAAGTCAAGTCAAGTCAAGTCAAGTCAAGTCAAGTCAAGTCAAGTCAAGTCAAGTCAAGTCAAGTCAAGTCAAGTCAAGTCAAGTCAAGTCAAGTCAAGTCAAGTCAAGTCAAGTCAAGTCAAGTCAAGTCAAGTCAAGTCAAGTCAAGTCAAGTCAAGTCAAGTCAAGTCAAGTCAAGTCAAGTCAAGTCAAGTCAAGTCAAGTCAAGTCAAGTCAAGTCAAGTCAAGTCAAGTCAAGTCAAGTCAAGTCAAGTCAAGTCAAGTCAAGTCAAGTCAAGTCAAGTCAAGTCAAGTCAAGTCAAGTCAAGTCAAGTCAAGTCAAGTCAAGTCAAGTCAAGTCAAGTCAAGTCAAGTCAAGTCAAGTCAAGTCAAGTCAAGTCAAGTCAAGTCAAGTCAAGTCAAGTCAAGTCAAGTCAAGTCAAGTCAAGTCAAGTCAAGTCAAGTCAAGTCAAGTCAAGTCAAGTCAAGTCAAGTCAAGTCAAGTCAAGTCAAGTCAAGTCAAGTCAAGTCAAGTCAAGTCAAGTCAAGTCAAGTCAAGTCAAGTCAAGTCAAGTCAAGTCAAGTCAAGTCAAGTCAAGTCAAGTCAAGTCAAGTCAAGTCAAGTCAAGTCAAGTCAAGTCAAGTCAAGTCAAGTCAAGTCAAGTCAAGTCAAGTCAAGTCAAGTCAAGTCAAGTCAAGTCAAGTCAAGTCAAGTCAAGTCAAGTCAAGTCAAGTCAAGTCAAGTCAAGTCAAGTCAAGTCAAGTCAAGTCAAGTCAAGTCAAGTCAAGTCAAGTCAAGTCAAGTCAAGTCAAGTCAAGTCAAGTCAAGTCAAGTCAAGTCAAGTCAAGTCAAGTCAAGTCAAGTCAAGTCAAGTCAAGTCAAGTCAAGTCAAGTCAAGTCAAGTCAAGTCAAGTCAAGTCAAGTCAAGTCAAGTCAAGTCAAGTCAAGTCAAGTCAAGTCAAGTCAAGTCAAGTCAAGTCAAGTCAAGTCAAGTCAAGTCAAGTCAAGTCAAGTCAAGTCAAGTCAAGTCAAGTCAAGTCAAGTCAAGTCAAGTCAAGTCAAGTCAAGTCAAGTCAAGTCAAGTCAAGTCAAGTCAAGTCAAGTCAAGTCAAGTCAAGTCAAGTCAAGTCAAGTCAAGTCAAGTCAAGTCAAGTCAAGTCAAGTCAAGTCAAGTCAAGTCAAGTCAAGTCAAGTCAAGTCAAGTCAAGTCAAGTCAAGTCAAGTCAAGTCAAGTCAAGTCAAGTCAAGTCAAGTCAAGTCAAGTCAAGTCAAGTCAAGTCAAGTCAAGTCAAGTCAAGTCAAGTCAAGTCAAGTCAAGTCAAGTCAAGTCAAGTCAAGTCAAGTCAAGTCAAGTCAAGTCAAGTCAAGTCAAGTCAAGTCAAGTCAAGTCAAGTCAAGTCAAGTCAAGTCAAGTCAAGTCAAGTCAAGTCAAGTCAAGTCAAGTCAAGTCAAGTCAAGTCAAGTCAAGTCAAGTCAAGTCAAGTCAAGTCAAGTCAAGTCAAGTCAAGTCAAGTCAAGTCAAGTCAAGTCAAGTCAAGTCAAGTCAAGTCAAGTCAAGTCAAGTCAAGTCAAGTCAAGTCAAGTCAAGTCAAGTCAAGTCAAGTCAAGTCAAGTCAAGTCAAGTCAAGTCAAGTCAAGTCAAGTCAAGTCAAGTCAAGTCAAGTCAAGTCAAGTCAAGTCAAGTCAAGTCAAGTCAAGTCAAGTCAAGTCAAGTCAAGTCAAGTCAAGTCAAGTCAAGTCAAGTCAAGTCAAGTCAAGTCAAGTCAAGTCAAGTCAAGTCAAGTCAAGTCAAGTCAAGTCAAGTCAAGTCAAGTCAAGTCAAGTCAAGTCAAGTCAAGTCAAGTCAAGTCAAGTCAAGTCAAGTCAAGTCAAGTCAAGTCAAGTCAAGTCAAGTCAAGTCAAGTCAAGTCAAGTCAAGTCAAGTCAAGTCAAGTCAAGTCAAGTCAAGTCAAGTCAAGTCAAGTCAAGTCAAGTCAAGTCAAGTCAAGTCAAGTCAAGTCAAGTCAAGTCAAGTCAAGTCAAGTCAAGTCAAGTCAAGTCAAGTCAAGTCAAGTCAAGTCAAGTCAAGTCAAGTCAAGTCAAGTCAAGTCAAGTCAAGTCAAGTCAAGTCAAGTCAAGTCAAGTCAAGTCAAGTCAAGTCAAGTCAAGTCAAGTCAAGTCAAGTCAAGTCAAGTCAAGTCAAGTCAAGTCAAGTCAAGTCAAGTCAAGTCAAGTCAAGTCAAGTCAAGTCAAGTCAAGTCAAGTCAAGTCAAGTCAAGTCAAGTCAAGTCAAGTCAAGTCAAGTCAAGTCAAGTCAAGTCAAGTCAAGTCAAGTCAAGTCAAGTCAAGTCAAGTCAAGTCAAGTCAAGTCAAGTCAAGTCAAGTCAAGTCAAGTCAAGTCAAGTCAAGTCAAGTCAAGTCAAGTCAAGTCAAGTCAAGTCAAGTCAAGTCAAGTCAAGTCAAGTCAAGTCAAGTCAAGTCAAGTCAAGTCAAGTCAAGTCAAGTCAAGTCAAGTCAAGTCAAGTCAAGTCAAGTCAAGTCAAGTCAAGTCAAGTCAAGTCAAGTCAAGTCAAGTCAAGTCAAGTCAAGTCAAGTCAAGTCAAGTCAAGTCAAGTCAAGTCAAGTCAAGTCAAGTCAAGTCAAGTCAAGTCAAGTCAAGTCAAGTCAAGTCAAGTCAAGTCAAGTCAAGTCAAGTCAAGTCAAGTCAAGTCAAGTCAAGTCAAGTCAAGTCAAGTCAAGTCAAGTCAAGTCAAGTCAAGTCAAGTCAAGTCAAGTCAAGTCAAGTCAAGTCAAGTCAAGTCAAGTCAAGTCAAGTCAAGTCAAGTCAAGTCAAGTCAAGTCAAGTCAAGTCAAGTCAAGTCAAGTCAAGTCAAGTCAAGTCAAGTCAAGTCAAGTCAAGTCAAGTCAAGTCAAGTCAAGTCAAGTCAAGTCAAGTCAAGTCAAGTCAAGTCAAGTCAAGTCAAGTCAAGTCAAGTCAAGTCAAGTCAAGTCAAGTCAAGTCAAGTCAAGTCAAGTCAAGTCAAGTCAAGTCAAGTCAAGTCAAGTCAAGTCAAGTCAAGTCAAGTCAAGTCAAGTCAAGTCAAGTCAAGTCAAGTCAAGTCAAGTCAAGTCAAGTCAAGTCAAGTCAAGTCAAGTCAAGTCAAGTCAAGTCAAGTCAAGTCAAGTCAAGTCAAGTCAAGTCAAGTCAAGTCAAGTCAAGTCAAGTCAAGTCAAGTCAAGTCAAGTCAAGTCAAGTCAAGTCAAGTCAAGTCAAGTCAAGTCAAGTCAAGTCAAGTCAAGTCAAGTCAAGTCAAGTCAAGTCAAGTCAAGTCAAGTCAAGTCAAGTCAAGTCAAGTCAAGTCAAGTCAAGTCAAGTCAAGTCAAGTCAAGTCAAGTCAAGTCAAGTCAAGTCAAGTCAAGTCAAGTCAAGTCAAGTCAAGTCAAGTCAAGTCAAGTCAAGTCAAGTCAAGTCAAGTCAAGTCAAGTCAAGTCAAGTCAAGTCAAGTCAAGTCAAGTCAAGTCAAGTCAAGTCAAGTCAAGTCAAGTCAAGTCAAGTCAAGTCAAGTCAAGTCAAGTCAAGTCAAGTCAAGTCAAGTCAAGTCAAGTCAAGTCAAGTCAAGTCAAGTCAAGTCAAGTCAAGTCAAGTCAAGTCAAGTCAAGTCAAGTCAAGTCAAGTCAAGTCAAGTCAAGTCAAGTCAAGTCAAGTCAAGTCAAGTCAAGTCAAGTCAAGTCAAGTCAAGTCAAGTCAAGTCAAGTCAAGTCAAGTCAAGTCAAGTCAAGTCAAGTCAAGTCAAGTCAAGTCAAGTCAAGTCAAGTCAAGTCAAGTCAAGTCAAGTCAAGTCAAGTCAAGTCAAGTCAAGTCAAGTCAAGTCAAGTCAAGTCAAGTCAAGTCAAGTCAAGTCAAGTCAAGTCAAGTCAAGTCAAGTCAAGTCAAGTCAAGTCAAGTCAAGTCAAGTCAAGTCAAGTCAAGTCAAGTCAAGTCAAGTCAAGTCAAGTCAAGTCAAGTCAAGTCAAGTCAAGTCAAGTCAAGTCAAGTCAAGTCAAGTCAAGTCAAGTCAAGTCAAGTCAAGTCAAGTCAAGTCAAGTCAAGTCAAGTCAAGTCAAGTCAAGTCAAGTCAAGTCAAGTCAAGTCAAGTCAAGTCAAGTCAAGTCAAGTCAAGTCAAGTCAAGTCAAGTCAAGTCAAGTCAAGTCAAGTCAAGTCAAGTCAAGTCAAGTCAAGTCAAGTCAAGTCAAGTCAAGTCAAGTCAAGTCAAGTCAAGTCAAGTCAAGTCAAGTCAAGTCAAGTCAAGTCAAGTCAAGTCAAGTCAAGTCAAGTCAAGTCAAGTCAAGTCAAGTCAAGTCAAGTCAAGTCAAGTCAAGTCAAGTCAAGTCAAGTCAAGTCAAGTCAAGTCAAGTCAAGTCAAGTCAAGTCAAGTCAAGTCAAGTCAAGTCAAGTCAAGTCAAGTCAAGTCAAGTCAAGTCAAGTCAAGTCAAGTCAAGTCAAGTCAAGTCAAGTCAAGTCAAGTCAAGTCAAGTCAAGTCAAGTCAAGTCAAGTCAAGTCAAGTCAAGTCAAGTCAAGTCAAGTCAAGTCAAGTCAAGTCAAGTCAAGTCAAGTCAAGTCAAGTCAAGTCAAGTCAAGTCAAGTCAAGTCAAGTCAAGTCAAGTCAAGTCAAGTCAAGTCAAGTCAAGTCAAGTCAAGTCAAGTCAAGTCAAGTCAAGTCAAGTCAAGTCAAGTCAAGTCAAGTCAAGTCAAGTCAAGTCAAGTCAAGTCAAGTCAAGTCAAGTCAAGTCAAGTCAAGTCAAGTCAAGTCAAGTCAAGTCAAGTCAAGTCAAGTCAAGTCAAGTCAAGTCAAGTCAAGTCAAGTCAAGTCAAGTCAAGTCAAGTCAAGTCAAGTCAAGTCAAGTCAAGTCAAGTCAAGTCAAGTCAAGTCAAGTCAAGTCAAGTCAAGTCAAGTCAAGTCAAGTCAAGTCAAGTCAAGTCAAGTCAAGTCAAGTCAAGTCAAGTCAAGTCAAGTCAAGTCAAGTCAAGTCAAGTCAAGTCAAGTCAAGTCAAGTCAAGTCAAGTCAAGTCAAGTCAAGTCAAGTCAAGTCAAGTCAAAGAATATGAGTATCTACCATCTGTTTAAATATTTTAAGTGTGAAAACAAAATAAAAAACAACTATAAAATAAAGTTTCATTTGACTGTATATATTTGAAATAAGAAGTATATTAAAAAAAACAATCAAATACAAAACAATGTTGTAGCTTGCTTGCTTGCAGGTGGAATCATACATGTCCATATAAAAACAAGGGGAAGAATATGAGTAACATATTTTGCGTGTGAATACAACATAAAAACAACTATGAAATAATAGTTTTATTTGACTGTATATGAAATAATAGTTTCATTTGACTGTATTTATTTATAATGAAAGTCAATTAGAAAAAACAATCAAATACAAAACAATTTTGTAGTTTGCAGGTGGAATCATACATGTCCATATAATATCTTTTAACATATTGACAAAAACAAGTGAAAGATTATGAGTAACAACCACCGGTATAAATATTTGAAGTATTAATACAAATTAAAAAAAACAACTATAAAAAATCGTTTTTTTTAACTGTATATATTTATAATAAGAAGTAAATCAAAGAAAACGATTAAATATAAACCAATTTTGTATTTTGCAGGTGGAATCATACAAGTCAATATAATATATTTTGACATATTGACAAAAACAAGCTAAAGAATATGATTAACTATCATCTGTTTAAATATTTTGAGTTTGAATACAAAATAAAAAACAACTATAAAATAATAGTTTCATTTGACTATATATTTGGAATAAAAAGTAAATTAAAAAAAACAATCAAATACAAAACAATTTTGTAGTTTGCATTGGGAATCATACAAGTCAATATAATATCTTTTGACAAATTGACAAAATAAAGCGGAAGAATGTAAGTAATAACCAACGGTTTAAATAAAAGTGTGAATACGAAATATAAAAACAATTATAAGAATTGTTATATTTGACTGTATATATTTGAAATAAAAAGTAAATTAAAAAAAAACAAAAACGAGTGAAAGATTATGAGTAACAACCACCGGTATAAATATTTGAGGTATTAATACAAATTAAAAAACAACTATAAAACAAAACAATCTTGTGTTTTGCAGGTAGAATCATACATGTAAATTTAATATATTTTAACATATTGACAAAAATGAAAGAATATGTTACTTATATTCTTTCATTTTTGTCAATATGTTAAAAGATATTAAATTTACATGTATGATTCTACCTGCAAAACACAAGATTGTTTCGTATTTAATTGGTTTTTTTTAATTTACTTTTTATTTCAAATATATACAGTCAACGATTTAAATTATTGAAGGGTGAATACAAAAAAAAAAAAAACTATAAAAAGATAGTTTTATTTAACTGTACATATTTGACATGAGAAGTAAGTTAAAAAAAACAATGAAATACAAAACAATGTTGTATTTTGCAATTGGAATCATACATGTACATATAATATCTTTTGACATATTGACAAAAACAAGCGGAAGAATATGAGTAACTACCAACTGTTTAAATATTTTGCGTGTGAATACAACATAAAAAACAACTATGAAATAATAGTTTTATTTGACTGTATATATTTATAATGAAAAACAATCAAATACAAAACAATTTCGTAGTTTGCAGGTGGAATCATACATGTCTATAAATTATTGAAGGGTGAATACAATTAACATATTTAACGTCTTTTAACATATTGACAAAAACGAGTGAAAGATTATGAGTAACAACCACCGGTATAAATATTTGAGGTATTAATACAAATTAAAAAAACAACTATAAAAAATAGTTTAATTTACCTGTATATAATTAAAAAAGGAAGTAAATTAAAGAAAACAATTAAATACAAAACAATTTTGTATTTTGCAGGTGGAATCATACAAGTCAATACAAAAAACAAAAACAATTATAAGAATAGTTATATTTGACAGTATATATTTAAGGTAAAATGTAAATTTAAAAAAAAACAATTAAATACGAAACAATCTTGTGTTTTGCAGGTGGAATCATACATGTTAATTTAATGTTATTTAACATATTGACAAAAATGAAAGAATATAAGTAACAACCAACGGTTTAAATAATTGAAGGGTGAATAGAAAATAAAAAACAACTATAAAAAGATAGTTTTATTTAACTGTATATATTTAAAATAAGAAGTGAATTCAAAAAACAATGAAATACAAAACAATTTTGTATTTTGCAGGTAGAATCATACATATCAATGTAATATCTTTTTACATATTAAACAAAAACAAGCGGAAGAATATGAGTAACTACCAACTGTTTAAATATTTTGCGTGTGAATACAACATAAAAAACAACTTTGTAGTTTGCAGATGGAATCAAACATGTCCATATAATATCTTTTTACATATTGACAAAAACAAGTGAAAGATTATGAGTAACAACCACCGGTATAAATATTTAAAATATTGACGAAATAAAGCGAAAAAATGTGAGTAACAACCAACGGTTCAAATATTTGAAGTGTGAATACAAAATATAAAAACAATTATAAGAATAGTTATATTTGACTGTATATATTTAAAATAAAAAGTAAATTAAAAAAACCCATTAAATACGAAACAATCTAGTGTTTTGTAGGTAGAATCATACATGTAAATTTAATATCTTTTAACATATTGACAAAAACCAATAAAAGAATATAAGTAACAACCAACGGTTTAAATAATTAAAGTGTGTGAATACAAAATAAAAAACAACTATAAAAAGATAGTTTTATTTAACTGAATATATTTAAAATAAGTTAATTAAAAAAACAATGAAAAACAAAACAATTTTGTATTTTCCAGGTAAAATCATACATGTTGATGTAATATCTTTTGACATATTGACAAAAACAAGCAAAAAATGACTGTATATATTTATAATGAAAAGTAAATTAAAAAAACAATTAAATACAAAACAATTTTATAGTTTGCAGGTAGAATCCATATAATATCTAATATCTTTTGACATATTGACAAAAACAAATGAAAGATTATGAGTAACTACCAACTGTTTAAATATTTTGCGTGTGAATACGAAATAAAAAACAACTATCAAATAATAGTTTCATTTGACTGTATATATTTATAATGAAAAGTAAATTAAAAAAACAATTAAATACAAAACAATTTTATAGTTTGCAGATAGAATCATACATGTCCATATAATATCTTTTGACATATTGACAAAAACAAGTAAAAGATTATGATTATTTGAGGTATAAAACTATAAAATATAAAAAAAAGTATAAAAAATATTTTTTTTAAACTGCTTAAATATAAGGTGAGAAATAAATTTAAAAAAAAACAATTAAATACAAAACAATTTTGTATTTTGCAGGTCAATATAATATCTTTTGACATATTGACAAAAACAAGCGAAAGAGTATGAGTAACAACCAACGGTTTAAATAATTGAAGTGTGACTACAAAAAAAAAACAACTATAAAAGATAGTTACATTTACCTGTATATATTTAAAATAAGAAGTAAATTAAAAAAAACAATTAAATATAAAACAATTTTGTATTTTGCAGGTGGAATCATACATGTTATTATGATATCTTTTGACATATTGACGAAATAAAGCAAAAGAATGTGAGTAACAACCAACGGTTTAAATATTTGAAGTCTGAATACAAAATATAAAAACAATTATAAGAATAGTTATATTTGACTGTATATATTTAAAATGAAAAGTAAATTTAAAAAACAATTATATACGAAACAATCTTGTGTTTTGCAGGTGGAATCATGCATGTTAATTTAATATCTTTTAACATATTGACAAAAACTAATGAAATAATATAAGTAACAACCAACGGTTTAAGTAATTGAAGTGTGAATACAAAATAAAAAACAACTATAAAAAGATAGTTTTATTTAACTGTAAATGAGGAGTAAATTAAAAAAAAAAATGAAATACAAAACAATTTTGTATTTTGCAGGTAGAATCATACATGTCGATATAATATCTTTTGACATATTGACAAAAACAAGCGGAAGAATATATGGAACTAACTGTTTAAATATTTTGCGTGTGAATACAAAAATAAAAAACAACTATAAAACAATAGTTTCATTTAATCGTATATATTTGAAATAAGAAATAAAATAAAGAAATACAAAACAATTTTGTAGTTTGCAGGTGAAATATTTTTAATCAAGGATGATAAGTTGAAAAAGACTGAAAGTTTTAAAAATACCAGTCATTTTTACATGAATTTATGTTTGAAAAGTAAAAAATAACTAGGTAATGAGCAATAAGCCAATTTAAATTTATTTTTTTTATATTTTGATTAAAATTATTTTTTATTTTCAAAACAGTACATGGAATCAGTATGGGCAAATATTTGTAGGGCTTTCGCTTAAAGTATATATAAGCGTTTCCATCATATCCCCAATTTGAATGAGGTGAAATTTAAGGGTTGTATATTGCAAGTAAAATGTAATCTGAAATGGTAAAATTTAACTGATTTAGTACACCGATTTTATTAGATATCTTTTTTGTTCTAAATTAGGTGTTTAGTAATTGTGAGTTTTAAAAAAATCGACACAACAAATTTTCTCGTTATCAAGTATCTTTGATAACAGTTTTTGTTTGCTACAGATTTGACTATCCAATAAAATCCATTAAAATCTATTTTAATAGATTTTAAAGTTTTACGTGTATCCATAAAAATCATAAAGCAGCTAATGAAATAGAAGAATTTTACAAAAATCATTTGGCTGTCACAGTTTAATTGTGTTGAAAAATGCAGGTGGTGTAAACATTTTATTATTAATAACAGTCAATAGCATTGACAATTTGTGATTAATATGTTTGATTAGTTCACTGCTATATAAAGTGTATCCACAACATTAAATTCAGGGCCTGAGATAACTCGGGCAAGCTACTTTATTCACAGAATCACAGTACTATGAACTGCCGTCTTGAATGAGTTAAGACTACTTGATAAATCTTTTTTTAGTGATTGATTGAGGTGAGATCTTTATTTATTGTGTGAGGGACATTCTCACTTGACACTTGACACGTGACACGTGACACTTGACACTTGACACTTGACACGTGACACTTGACACTTGACACTTGATACTTGACTCGTGACACTTGACACGTGACACGTGACACGTGACACGTAACACTTGACACGTGACACGTGACACTTGACTTGACACTTGACACGTGACACGTGACACTTGACACTTGACACGTGACACTTGACACTTGACACTTGACACTTGACACTTGACACTTGACACTTGACACGTGACACGTGACACTTGACACTTGACACGTGACACTTGACACGTGACACGTGACACTTGACACTTGACACGTGACACTTGACACGTGACACGTGACACTTGACACTTGACACTTGACACTTGACACGTGACACGTGACACTTGACACTTGACACTTGACACTTCACACGTGACACTTGACACTTGACACTTGACACTTGACACGTGACACGTGACACGTGACACTTGACACTTGACACTTGATACTTGATACTTGACTCGTGACACTTGACACGTGACACTTGACACTTGACACGTGACACGTGACACGTGACACTTGACTTGACACTTGACACTTGACACTTGACACTTGACACTTGACACGTGACACTTGACTTGACACGTGACACTTGACACTTGACACGTGACAAGTGACACTTGACACTTGACACGTGACACGTGACACGTGACACTTGACACGTGACACTTGACACGTGACACGTGACACTTGACACTTGACACTTGACACTTGACACGTGACACGTGACACTTGACACTTGACACTTGACACTTCACACGTGACACTTGACACTTGACACTTGACACTTGACACGTGACACGTGACACGTGACACTTGACACTTGACACTTGATACTTGATACTTGACTCGTGACACTTGACACGTGACACTTGACACTTGACACGTGACACGTGACACTTGACACTTGACACGTGACACGTGACACTTGACACTTGACACGTGACACTTGACACTTGACACGTGACACGTGACACTTGACACTTGACACTTGACACTTGACACGTGACACTTGACACGTGACACGTGACACTTGACACTTGACACGTGACACTTGACACGTGACACGTGACACGTGACACGTGACACTTGACACTTGACACGTGACACTTGACACTTGACACTTGACACTTGACACTTGACACTTGACACTTGACACTTGACACTTGACACTTGACACTTGACACGTGACACGTGACACTTGACACTTGCCACTTGACACTTGACACGTGACATTTGACACTTGACACGTGACACGTGACACTTGACACTTGACACGTGACACTTGACACGTGACACGTGACACGTGACACGTGACACGTGACACGTGACACGTGACATTTGACACTTGACACTTGACACGTGACATGTGACACTTGACACGTGACACGTGACACTTGACACTTGACACGTGACACGTGACACGTGACACGTGACACGTGACACTTGACACGTGACACTTGACACTTGACACTTGACACTTGACACTTGACACTTGACACGTGACACGTGAAACTTGACACTTGACACTTGACACTTGACACGTGACATTTGACACTTGACACGTGACACGTGACACTTGACACTTGACACGTGACACTTGACACGTGACACGTGACACTTGACACGTGACACGTGACACTTGACACTTGACACTTGACACTTGACTCGTGACACTTGACACTTGACACGTGGCACGTGACACTTGACACTTGACACGTGACACTTGACACGTGACACGTGACACTTGACACGTGACACGTGACACTTGACACTTGACACGTGACACTTGACACGTGACACGTGACACTTGACACGTGACACGTGACACGTGACACGTGACACGTGACACGTGCCACTTGACACGTGACACGTGACACGTGACACTTGACACTTGACACTTGACACTTGACACGTGACACGTGACACTTGACACGTGACACTTGACACTTGACACGTGACACGTGACACGTGACACTTGACACTTGACACTTGACACGTGACACTTGACACTTGACACTTGACACTTGACACGTGACAAGTGACACGTGACACTTGACACGTGACACTTGACACTTGACACTTGACACTTGACACTTGACACGTGACACTTGACACTTGACACGTGACACTTGACACTTGACACGTGACACTTGACACGTGACACGTGACACGTGACACTTGACACGTGACACGTGACACTTGACACGTGACACTTGACACTTGACACTTGACACTTGACACTTGACACTTGACACGTGACACTTGACACTTGACACTTGACACTTGACACTTGACACTTGACTCGTGACACGTGACACGTGACACGTGACACTTGACACTTGACACGTGACACTTGACACGTGACACGTGACACGTGACACTTGACACGTGACACTTGACACGTGACACGTGACACGTGACACGTGACACGTGACACTTGACACGTGACACTTGACACTTGACACTTGACACTTGACACTTGACACTTGACACTTGACACTTGACACTTGACACTTGACACTTGACACGTGACACGTGACACTTGACACTTGCCACTTGACACTTGACACGTGACATTTGACACTTGACACGTGACACGTGACACTTGACACTTGACACGTGACACTTGACACGTGACACGTGACACGTGACACGTGACACGTGACACGTGACACGTGACATTTGACACTTGACACTTGACACGTGACACGTGACACTTGACACGTGACACGTGACACTTGACACGTGACACGTGACACTTGACACTTGACACGTGACACGTGACACTTGACACGTGACACGTGACACGTGACACTTGACACGTGACAAGTGACACTTGACACGTGACACTTGACACTTGACACTTGACACTTGACACGTGACACGTGACACTTGACACTTGACACGTGACACGTGACACTTGACACGTGACACGTGACACTTGACACTTGACACTTGACACGTGACACTTGACACTTGACACTTGACACTTGACACGTGACAAGTGACACGTGACACTTGACACGTGACACTTGACACTTGACACTTGACACTTGACACTTGACACGTGACACTTGACACTTGACACGTGACACTTGACACTTGACACGTGACAAGTGACACTTGACACTTGACACGTGACACGTGACACGTGACACTTGACACGTGACACTTGACACTTGACACGTGACACTTGACACGTGACACGTGACACTTGACACTTGACACTTGACACTTGACACGTGACACGTGACACTTGACACTTGACACTTGACACTTCACACGTGACACTTGACACTTGACACTTGACACTTGACACGTGACACGTGACACGTGACACTTGACACTTGACACTTGATACTTGATACTTGACTCGTGACACTTGACACGTGACACTTGACACTTGACACGTGACACGTGACACGTGACACTTGACTTGACACTTGACACTTGACACTTGACACTTGACACTTGACACGTGACACTTGACACTTGACACGTGACACGTGACACTTGACACTTGACACATGACACTTGACACTTGACACTTGACACGTGACACGTGACACTTGACACGTGACACTTGACACGTGACACGTGACACTTGACACGTGACACTTGACACTTGACACTTGACACTTGACACTTGACACGTGACACGTGACACGTGACACGTGACACGTGACACTTGACACGTGACACTTGACACTTGACACTTGACACTTGACACTTGACACTTGACACTTGACACTTGACACTTGACACGTGACACGTGACACTTGACACTTGCCACTTGACACTTGACACGTGACATTTGACACTTGACACGTGACACGTGACACTTGACACTTGACACGTGACACTTGACACGTGACACGTGACACGTGACACGTGACACGTGACACGTGACACGTGACATTTGACACTTGACACTTGACACATGACACGTGACACTTGACACGTGACACGTGACACTTGACACTTGACACGTGACACGTGACACGTGACACGTGACACTTGACACGTGACACTTGACACTTGACACTTGACACTTGACACTTGACACTTGACACGTGACACGTGAAACTTGACACTTGACACTTGACACTTGACACGTGACATTTGACACTTGACACGTGACACGTGACACTTGACACGTGACACGTGACACTTGACACGTGACACGTGACACTTGACACTTGACACTTGACACTTGACTCGTGACACTTGACACTTGACACGTGGCACGTGACACTTGACACTTGACACGTGACACTTGACACGTGACACGTGACACTTGACACGTGACACGTGACACTTGACACGTGACACGTGACACTTGACACTTGACACGTGACACTTGACACGTGACACGTGACACTTGACACGTGACACGTGACACGTGACACGTGACACGTGACACGTGACACTTGACACGTGACACGTGACACTTGACACGTGACACTTGACACTTGACACTTGACACTTGACACGTGACACGTGACACTTGACACTTGACACGTGACACGTGACACTTGACACGTGACACGTGACACTTGACACTTGACACTTGACACGTGACACTTGACACTTGACACTTGACACTTGACACGTGACAAGTGACACGTGACACTTGACACGTGACACTTGACACTTGACACTTGACACTTGACACTTGACACGTGACACTTGACACTTGACACGTGACACTTGACACTTGACACGTGACAAGTGACACTTGACACGTGACACGTGACACGTGACACTTGACACGTGACACTTGACACGTGACACGTGACACTTGACACTTGACACTTGACACTTGACACGTGACACGTGACACTTGACACTTGACACTTGACACTTCACACGTGACACTTGACACTTGACACTTGACACTTGACACGTGACACGTGACACGTGACACTTGACACTTGACACTTGATACTTGATACTTGACTCGTGACACTTGACACGTGACACTTGACACTTGACACGTGACACGTGACACGTGACACTTGACTTGACACTTGACACTTGACACTTGACACTTGACACTTGACACTTGACACGTGACACTTGACACTTGACACGTGACACGTGACACTTGACACTTGACACTTGACACTTGACACGTGACACTTGACACGTGACACGTGACACTTGACACGTGACACTTGACACGTGACACGTGACACTTGACACGTGACACTTGACACTTGACACTTGACACTTGACACTTGACACTTGACACGTGACACTTGACACTTGACACTTGACACTTGACACTTGACACTTGACTCGTGACACGTGACACGTGACACGTGACACTTGACACTTGACACGTGACACTTGACACGTGACACGTGACACGTGACACTTGACACGTGACACTTGACACGTGACACGTGACACGTGACACGTGACACGTGACACTTGACACGTGACACTTGACACTTGACACTTGACACTTGACACTTGACACTTGACACTTGACACTTGACACTTGACACTTGACACGTGACACGTGACACTTGACACTTGCCACTTGACACTTGACACGTGACATTTGACACTTGACACGTGACACGTGACACTTGACACTTGACACGTGACACTTGACACGTGACACGTGACACGTGACACGTGACACGTGACACGTGACACGTGACATTTGACACTTGACACTTGACACGTGACACGTGACACTTGACACGTGACACGTGACACTTGACACGTGACACGTGACACTTGACACTTGACACGTGACACGTGACACTTGACACGTGACACGTGACACGTGACACTTGACACGTGACAAGTGACACTTGACACGTGACACTTGACACTTGACACTTGACACTTGACACGTGACACGTGACACTTGACACTTGACACGTGACACGTGACACTTGACACGTGACACGTGACACTTGACACTTGACACTTGACACGTGACACTTGACACTTGACACTTGACACTTGACACGTGACAAGTGACACGTGACACTTGACACGTGACACTTGACACTTGACACTTGACACTTGACACTTGACACGTGACACTTGACACTTGACACGTGACACTTGACACTTGACACGTGACAAGTGACACTTGACACTTGACACGTGACACGTGACACGTGACACTTGACACGTGACACTTGACACGTGACACGTGACACTTGACACTTGACACTTGACACTTGACACGTGACACGTGACACTTGACACTTGACACTTGACACTTCACACGTGACACTTGACACTTGACACTTGACACTTGACACGTGACACGTGACACGTGACACTTGACACTTGACACTTGATACTTGATACTTGACTCGTGACACTTGACACGTGACACTTGACACTTGACACGTGACACGTGACACTTGACACTTGACACGTGACACGTGACACTTGACACTTGACACGTGACACTTGACACTTGACACGTGACACGTGACACTTGACACTTGACACTTGACACTTGACACGTGACACTTGACACGTGACACGTGACACTTGACACGTGACACTTGACACGTGACACGTGACACTTGACACGTGACACTTGACACTTGACACTTGACACTTGACACTTGACACTTGACACGTGACACTTGACACTTGACACTTGACACTTGACACTTGACACTTGACTCGTGACACGTGACACGTGACACGTGACACTTGACACTTGACACGTGACACTTGACACGTGACACGTGACACGTGACACTTGACACGTGACACTTGACACGTGACACGTGACACGTGACACGTGACACGTGACACTTGACACGTGACACTTGACACTTGACACTTGACACTTGACACTTGACACTTGACACTTGACACTTGACACTTGACACTTGACACTTGACACGTGACACGTGACACTTGACACTTGCCACTTGACACTTGACACGTGACATTTGACACTTGACACGTGACACGTGACACTTGACACTTGACACGTGACACTTGACACGTGACACGTGACACGTGACACGTGACACGTGACACGTGACACGTGACATTTGACACTTGACACTTGACACGTGACATGTGACACTTGACACGTGACACGTGACACTTGACACTTGACACGTGACACGTGACACGTGACACGTGACACGTGACACTTGACACGTGACACTTGACACTTGACACTTGACACTTGACACTTGACACTTGACACGTGACACGTGAAACTTGACACTTGACACTTGACACTTGACACGTGACATTTGACACTTGACACGTGACACGTGACACTTGACACTTGACACGTGACACTTGACACGTGACACGTGACACTTGACACGTGACACGTGACACTTGACACTTGACACTTGACACTTGACTCGTGACACTTGACACTTGACACGTGGCACGTGACACTTGACACGTGACACTTGACACGTGACACGTGACACTTGACACGTGACACGTGACACTTGACACTTGACACGTGACACTTGACACGTGACACGTGACACTTGACACGTGACACGTGACACGTGACACGTGACACGTGACACGTGCCACTTGACACGTGACACGTGACACGTGACACTTGACACTTGACACTTGACACTTGACACGTGACACGTGACACTTGACACGTGACACTTGACACTTGACACGTGACACGTGACACGTGACACTTGACACTTGACACTTGACACGTGACACTTGACACTTGACACTTGACACTTGACACGTGACAAGTGACACGTGACACTTGACACGTGACACTTGACACTTGACACTTGACACTTGACACTTGACACGTGACACTTGACACTTGACACGTGACACTTGACACTTGACACGTGACAAGTGACACTTGACACGTGACACGTGACACGTGACACTTGACACGTGACACTTGACACTTGACACTTGACACTTGACACTTGACACTTGACACTTGACACGTGACACTTGACACTTGACACTTGACACTTGACACGTGACTCGTGACACTTGACACTTGACACTTGACACGTGACACTTGACACGTGACACTTGACACGTGACACGTGACACTTGACACTTGACACGTGACACTTGACACTTGACACTTGACACTTGACACGTGACACGTGACACGTGACACTTGACTTGACACTTGACACTTGACACGTGACACTTGACACGTGACAAGTGACACGTGACACGTGACACTTGACACGTGACACTTGACACTTGACACGTGACAAGTGACACGTGACACGTGACACTTGAAACTTGACACTTGACACGTGACACTTGACACTTGACACTTGACACGTGACATTTGACACTTGACACTTGACACGTGACACTTGATACGTGACACTTGACACTTGACACTTGACACTTGACACGTGACACTTGACACGTGACACGTGACACTTGACACTTGACACGTGACACGTGACACTTGACACTTGACACTTGACACTTGACACGTGACATTTGACACTTGACACGTGACACGTGACACTTGACACTTGACACGTGACACTTGACACGTGACACGTGACACTTAACACTTGACACGTGACACGTGACACGTGACACTTGACACTTGACACTTGACACTTGACACTTGACACGTGACACTTGACACTTGACACTTGATACTTGATACTTGACTCGTGACACTTGACACGTGACACGTGACACGTGACACTTGACACTTGACACGTGACACTTGACACGTGACACTTGACACGTGACACGTGACACTTGACACGTGACACGTGACACGTGACACTTGACACGTGACACTTGACACTTGACACTTGACACTTGACACTTGACACGTGACACGTGACACTTGACACGTGACACGTGACACTTGACACTTGACACTTGACACTTGACACGTGACATTTGACACTTGACACGTGACACGTGACACTTGACACTTGACACGTGACACTTGACACGTGACACGTGACACTTGACACTTGACACTTGACACTTGACACTTGACACTTGACACTTGACACTTGACACTTGACACTTGACACGTGCCACTTGACACTTGACACGAGACACTTGACACGTGACACTTGACACGTGACACGTGACACTTGACACGTGACACGTGACACTTGACACTTGACACGTGACACTTGACACTTGACACGTGACACTTGACACTTGACACTTGACACGTGACAAGTGACACGTGACACTTGACACGTGACACTTGACACTTGACACTTGACATTTGACACTTGACACTTGACACGTGACACGTGACACTTGACACTTGACACGTGACACTTGACACTTGACACGTGACACTTGACACTTGACACGTGACAAGTGACACTTGACACGTGACACGTGACACTTGACACTTGACACGTGACACTTGACACTTGACACTTGACACTTGACACTTGACACTTGACACGTGACACTTGACACTTGACACTTGACACTTGACACGTGACTCGTGACACTTGACACTTGACACTTGACACTTGACACGTGACACTTGACACTTGACACGTGACACTTGACACTTGACACGTGACAAGTGACACTTGACACGTGACACGTGACACTTGACACTTGACACGTGACACTTGACACTTGACACTTGACACTTGACACTTGACACTTGACACGTGACACTTGACACTTGACACTTGACACTTGACACGTGACTCGTGACACTTGACACTTGACTTAACACTTGACACTTGACACGTGACACTTGACACGTGACACGTGACACGTGACACTTGACACGTGACACTTGACACTTGACACGTGACAAGTGACACGTGACACGTGACACTTGACACTTGACACTTGACACTTGACACTTGACACTTGACACGTGACACGTGACATTTGACACTTGACACTTTACACTTGACACGTGACACTTGACACTTGACACTTGACACGTGACACTTGACACGTGACACTTGACACGTGACACTTGACACGTGACACGTGACACTTGACACTTGACACTTGACACTTGACTCGTGACACTTGACACTTGAAACTTGACACGTGACACGTGACACGTGACACTTGACACTTGACACGTGACACGTGACACTTGACACTTGACACTTGACACTTGACACTTGACACTTGACACTTGACACGTGACACGTGACACTTGACACGTGACACGTGACACGTGACACTTGACACGTGACACTTGACACGTGACACTTGACACGTGACACGTGACACTTGACACGTGACACTTGACACTTGACAATTGACACTTGTCACTTGACACTTGTCACTTGACACTTGGCACTTGACACTTGACACGCGACACTTGACACTTGACACGTGACACTTGACACGTGACACTTGACACGTGACACTTGACACTTGACACGTGACACTTGACACTTGACACTTGACACTTGACACTTGACACTTGACACGTGACACTTGACACTTGACACGTGACACGTGACACGTGACACTTGACACTTGACACTTGACACTTGACACTTGACACTTGACACGTGACACTTGACACTTGACACGTGACAAGTGACACGTGACACTTGACACGTGACACTTGACACTTGACACTTGACACTTGACACGTGACACGTGACACTTGACACTTGACACGTGACACTTGACACTTGACACTTGACACTTGACACGTGACAAGTGACACGTGACACTTGACACGTGACACTTGACACTTGACACTTGACACTTGACACTTGACACGTGACACGTGACACTTGACACTTGACACTTGACACTTGACACGTGACATTTGACACTTGACACGTGACACGTGACACTTGACACTTGACACGTGACACTTGACACGTGACACGTGACACTTGACACGTGACACGTGACACTTGACACTTGACACTTGACACTTGACACTTGACACTTGACACGTGACACTTGACACTTGACACGTGACACTTGACACGTGACACGTGACACTTGACACGTGACACGTGACACTTGACACTTGACACGTGACACTTGACACGTGACACGTGACACTTAACACTTGACACTTGACACGTGACACGTGACACGTGACACTTGACACGTGACACTTGACACGTGACACGTGACACTTGACACTTGACACTTGACACTTGACACGTGACACGTGACACTTGACACTTGACACTTGACACTTCACACGTGACACTTGACACTTGACACTTGACACTTGACACGTGACACGTGACACGTGACACTTGACACTTGACACTTGATACTTGATACTTGACTCGTGACACTTGACACGTGACACTTGACACTTGACACGTGACACGTGACACGTGACACTTGACTTGACACTTGACACTTGACACTTGACACTTGACACTTGACACGTGACACTTGACACTTGACACGTGACACGTGACACTTGACACTTGACACTTGACACTTGACACGTGACACTTGACACGTGACACGTGACACTTGACACGTGACACTTGACACGTGACACGTGACACTTGACACGTGACACTTGACACTTGACACTTGACACTTGACACTTGACACTTGACACGTGACACTTGACACTTGACACTTGACACTTGACACTTGACACTTGACTCGTGACACGTGACACGTGACACGTGACACTTGACACTTGACACGTGACACTTGACACGTGACACGTGACACGTGACACTTGACACGTGACACTTGACACGTGACACGTGACACGTGACACGTGACACGTGACACTTGACACGTGACACTTGACACTTGACACTTGACACTTGACACTTGACACTTGACACTTGACACTTGACACTTGACACTTGACACTTGACACGTGACACGTGACACTTGACACTTGCCACTTGACACTTGACACGTGACATTTGACACTTGACACGTGACACGTGACACTTGACACTTGACACGTGACACTTGACACGTGACACGTGACACGTGACACGTGACACGTGACACGTGACACGTGACATTTGACACTTGACACTTGACACGTGACACGTGACACTTGACACGTGACACGTGACACTTGACACGTGACACGTGACACTTGACACTTGACACGTGACACGTGACACTTGACACGTGACACGTGACACGTGACACTTGACACGTGACAAGTGACACTTGACACGTGACACTTGACACTTGACACTTGACACTTGACACGTGACACGTGACACTTGACACTTGACACGTGACACGTGACACTTGACACGTGACACGTGACACTTGACACTTGACACTTGACACGTGACACTTGACACTTGACACTTGACACTTGACACGTGACAAGTGACACGTGACACTTGACACGTGACACTTGACACTTGACACTTGACACTTGACACTTGACACGTGACACTTGACACTTGACACGTGACACTTGACACTTGACACGTGACAAGTGACACTTGACACTTGACACGTGACACGTGACACGTGACACTTGACACGTGACACTTGACACGTGACACGTGACACTTGACACTTGACACTTGACACTTGACACGTGACACGTGACACTTGACACTTGACACTTGACACTTCACACGTGACACTTGACACTTGACACTTGACACTTGACACGTGACACGTGACACGTGACACTTGACACTTGACACTTGATACTTGATACTTGACTCGTGACACTTGACACGTGACACTTGACACTTGACACGTGACACGTGACACGTGACACTTGACTTGACACTTGACACTTGACACTTGACACTTGACACTTGACACTTGACACGTATGACACGTGACACTTGACAACTTGGACACTGACACTCACGACACTTGACACGTGACACTTGACACTTGACACGTGACACTTGACACGTGACACTTGACACGTGACACGTGACACTTGACACGTGACACGTGACACTTGACACTTGACACTTGACACTTGACACTTGACACGTGACACTTGACACTTGACACTTGACACTTGACACTTGACACTTGACACGTGACACTGACACTGACACTTGACACGTGACACTTGACACGTGACACTTGACACGTGACACTTGACACGTGACACTTGACACGTGACACGTGACACGTGACACGTGACACGTGACACTTGACACGTGACACTTGACACTTGACACTTGACACTTGACACTTGACACTTGACACTTGACACTTGACACTTGACACTTGACACTTGACACGTGACACGTGACACTTGACACTTGCCACTTGACACTTGACACGTGACATTTGACACTTGACACGTGACACGTG